>JARJLF010002335.1:0-41762 GCA_029378395.1 Mycena leptocephala
ACCCTGCCGTCATCCGTACCTCATTGACCAGAAATGTGGGACACCGCTTCCCGGACGTGCGAGACGAAATAGTCTGCTCATTCGCCAACCTTATTCCCCTGCAAGGAGAAGGTACCTGACTTCGTTCTAAATTTCATTCTTGAACTCTCACACCGCCAGAATGGCTGGCGGTCCCTGCATACGACACAATGTTGCAAGTGATATGCAGAACCTCGAACCGCTTCTTTGTCGGCCTTCCACTATGTCAGCTGCCCAGTGTCTTTCAACGAATAAGATTTGAACATTTGTTCAGGCCGGGACCCGGATTACCTCGCCCTCGTGAACCAGGTGGCGATGGACGTCGTCGTGAAAGCACAGTTGATCAACTTTTTGCCTGCCTTCTTGCGACCGTAGGCGATCCGCATCTTCATCCATTTCTTATTTACATCGGCCGCAGGACATTTGGACCCTTTATCTCGTCTTTAAACAGCAACATGCGACGTGCCGACAAACATCTCACCCCGCTCGTTGCCGAGAGGCTGAGGAAAATGGAAGAGCTTGGCAAAGATTGGCCGGGAAAGCCGGTACAGTTTTTTTCTTGCTGCTCAATTTATGGAAATTCAACAAACTCGGCGTAGAACGACCTGATTTCCTGGCTGATGGACTCCGCTCAAGGCGACGAGCTTTCTCTTACCGCGCTCGTGCAGCGCGTCATTTTTGTGAACTTCGCCGCCATTCGGACTTCAACCGATGTGGGTTCGCTTCATTATTTCACGGACCAGTGTTCATGTTATTAACTTTATACAGACTTTCGTGCATCTACTGTTTGATTTAGCTGCAAATCCATCCTATCTTCAGCCATTGCGCCAGGAAGTTGAGGCCATTGTCAACGAGGAAGGATGGACGAAGGCCTCCATCGGCAAAATGCACAAAATTGATAGCTTCCTGCGCGAGTCGCAGAGGGTTCATGGCATCGGGACGCGTGCGTATTCATCTAAAAATTATCAACCATTTCCATCAGATCTCAACCACACCGTAGAATCGCTCGGTCGCAAGGTCGTTAAGCCAGGGGGGTTCACGTTTTCCGACGGGACGACCCTCCCGAATGGCACCTACCTGCACGCAACGACGTGGAGTCTGCACCACGATCCTGGTCTTTGATTTTTTTCCCCCCGACGGCCAGGACACTCACCCTTCCCATATGTAGAGCTGTACAGCAACCCGCACGTCTTCGACGGCTTCCGCTTCGACAAGCTGCGCCAGGCGGAAGAGACCGGTGCCGCGAAGTACCAGGCCGTCACAACCAGCCTCGACTATCTCGCGTTTGGGCACGGGGTGCACTCATGTCCGGGACGGCATATGGCCGTGATAGTGGGTGCTCTCTTGGCCAGACGTTTTTGTCGTTTCTGATTTGTTTTTTATAAATTATGAAGGAGCTCAAGGCGATCGTCGCGCACATTGTGCTCAACTACGACATCAAGCTTCCGAACAATGAGGGCCGGCCGGCCAATCAGTATGTTGCGTCTGCGTGTTTGCCGCATGCGTCGGCGAAGGTGTTGTTCAGGAAACGGCAGAATTCCTAAGGGCCCGGTTTAACTTCAACTTCAACTTAAGTGCCAGAATAATTAGACACGTGATATGTTCAACCTAAGTTCAACTCGACCGGAGACGTTATAAACTGAAGCCTTTTTTGAAGTTACGAGGCACGCGTACTATTTAGCACGCTGGCATCAACAAAAGGGAGAAACGTACCTCTTTGATGGAAGGCATATGAACCGTCCCAGAAGTCATTTCTGAAGTAGGTTGTTGAGTACTTATGCGTCGGAAGAGTGTGATGTTAGGTTTTTGCCGCATTTCGAAACTTCTATGGATTGATTTATCCCCTATTCGTGGACAGGGTATGAAGATATCATTCTTCTTCCTTTCTTTTTCTTTGAAAGTGGGTATCGAATTGCCTTGGTGCGGTGAACGAGGCAGCAATAGGGGGAGCTGCTTGATGGTTCATTTGCGATGGCGGTGACCTGTTCCCGGGAGGGTTCAAGGATGCTGTGTGGATGGAACTGGATTTGAGGAAGTACAAGAGGTCACCCACTGCTCCGACTCGGTATTGGGTGTGGGGTGTACGGGACGGGACACTGGTGGAGAAGACGAAGATATGCCAGTGGAGCCATATCTCTGGAGGAAGCCTGTGGTACTCGGTGTGTGCATGAATGTTGGTCACTATGGCTTGACTATGGCTGATAAAGTTCATGTGTGCATCAGACTTTCAGCCAGGTCCTTAATTGATCCGTTGAAGCCAAGTCGAAAGTGGTATAAATACGCCGGAATTAAAAGCATAAATAACTGACTTGTTCGATAGGTTCTTTGAAATAAGGTAGCGGACATACAAGTTCGGTTACCCCACGTGACCTACCTTTTTGGGACATTTTGAGATCCTTTCCTGAAATCCTCTTTTCCTCGGGAGGGAATGGAAATTCTGCCACAACAGTTTTGTTTGAATGTGACTTAGAAGTTCTCACAAATATTTTGAAGAGTTTCGGTTAAGAAATGAAGGACTAGTTCCAAAATCAACTAGTTGACGTAGATTTGGGAACTAGTCTCCCATTTCTCAAGTAAAACTCCTCAAAATATTTGGGAGAGGTCTCAGAGTACATTTACACAGTTCTGTTGTGCCGAAATCCTTATTTTCACTTTGGAAACTCATACTCGTAGAGAATCACCCGTTTTGGGTAGTCACGTGGGGTAACCGAACTTGTATGTCCGCTACCTTAGGAGAAGGGTGTTGCATAACGCTGCTTCGCCGAATTATCCGAGATTCCGAGTCGTCTCCATTGCCTATTGAACTCGGCTGTCGTTGTCCAGGATGAAGTACCACAGATGACAGGGAAGAGGTGGCCGCAACAGGCCGGGTTCAATTTTGTGCGTTGAGTAGGTTACCGTTCAGATTCACCAACAAAAGGCCATGTTACCGTTGAGGATCCTGTGTAACAGTGAGTTGGTGGGAAGCGGAAACTTTGCCAGTGTGAGTCGAGACCAAGGTCGAGACACTCAACCATCAGAGTCTAGACCCCTACAAGTTAAGCCAAGTTCAGACTTTGACCTTCTCCGACTAGGACGGAATTGTCGTCAAGACCTCCATGTGCGCTCGGGCACTCCGCTGTTTGAAGTCAGGCAATGGAGGTAGAAAGAAGGCTGTGGCTGGGAACCCCCTAAATGGCAAGCAAACGTAAACATGGTCACGTTGTCGTGATTCCCGCTTAGGGAGTCCTCTGTCGAATTTTTTTTCAATCTATTCGACAAGTTGCACGCCTTGACGTTTGCCATACCTCTTGATTTACTGCGATGAGCCAAGCGATTGGTGAGCCATGATTCACGGTGTTCTGACCAGTTTCTGCGATTTACGCAAACTAAGCATTGTTGTCTGTCTACGACAAGACGGATCTTCTCGATTTCGCAAAAGGTCTAAACTCTGCTGGTGTTCGACTGCTCGGATCGGGAGGGACTGCCAAAAAGATTAGGGATGCTGGAATCCCCATCGAGTGCGCATCTAAAGTACGAGGCGCAGCGAACTTTCTCTCATTTCCTTCAGAGATGTTTCGGATATCACGAAGGCGCCCGAGATGCTCGGCGGACGGGTCAAAACTCTTCACCCAGCTGTTCACGGCGGTATTCTTGCGCGTTCGATTCCCTCAGACGAACAGGACCTTGTTTCTCAAGGCATTTCGCCCATCTCGATCGTCGTCTGTAATCTTTACCCTTTCACATCAACGATCTCCCAGCCAAACTGCACACTCGCTGATGCAGTCGAGGAAATCGACATCGGGGGTGTAACTCTTCTGCGTGCTGCAGCCAAGAATCACGCCCGGGTCTCTGTAATTTCAGATCCTGCCGACTACACAGAATTCCTCCAAGCATGGAAAGCAGGCGGGGGCGACGTCGGCCAAAACCTTCGCAGTAAACTTGCCTTGAAGGCGTTTGAGATGACGGCCCAATATGACGAAGCGATCAGCGGCTACTTTAGGGAACAGTACGCGTCGGCTGATCTGCCCAAGGACAAACTCGCCAGCGCCGTACAGCGGATTGCTCTGCGATACGGCGCAAACCCCCACCAGAAGCCTGCGCAGGCCTTTGTCACGCAGGGCGAATTACCTTTCAAAGGCTAGTCATTGCCGAATATTCTCATATTCTTCCCATCCAATTCATTGCTACAGTACTCTGCGGCTCCCCGGGATATATCAATCTTCTTGATGCCCTCAACTCGTATGCACTCGTCAAGGAGCTTCAAGAAGCACTTGGCCTACCTGCTGCCGCATCGTTTAAGCACGTCTCCCCTGCTGGGGCGGCTGTGGGGATCGAGCTTGATGAGACGGAGAAAAAGGTCTATGGTGTTGATGACCTCAAAGAGCCTCTTACTCCCCTCGCCTGCGCCTATGCGCGTGCACGAGGTGCAGATCGCATGTCGTCTTTCGGCGACTTTATCGGATTATCGGCTCCTTGCGATCTAGCGACCGCGAAGATTATCTCACGAGAGGTATCGGATGGGATAATCGCCCCGGGATATTCTCCCGAGGCCCTCGACGTTCTTTCTAAAAAGAAGGGCGGAAAGTACTGCGTTCTTGAGGTACCCGTTTCCAAAAATACCCGGCCTTTGCTAAGACTGTCCCAGATTGACCCTGCATACACACCGGGCGAGATTGAAACCAAACAGGTGTATGGTGTGCATCTCCAGCAGCGCAGGAATAACGCGAAGATCGATGGTGCCCTCTTTAGCAACATCGTGACCAAGAGCACGGAGGTACGTTTGACCGTCATCGCTCTTCCCGCACTGACCCCGCCCAGCTTCCCGCGGACGCACTCACGGATCTCATACTCGCGACGCTCGCACTCAAATATACGCAGTCTAACAGCGTCGCGTACGCCAAACACGGCGCACTCATCGGCCTCGGCGCTGGGCAACAATCCCGCATTCATTGCACGCGCCTTGCAGGCAGCAAGGCCGATATCTGGTGGCTGCGGCACCACCCGCGCGTCCTCGCGCTGCCGTTCAAAAAGGGTGTCAAGCGCGCTGAGAAGGCGAATGCGATTGACCTGTTCGTCGGCGGGGAGGTACTGGAAGGCGGTGAAAAAGCCCAATGGGAGAGCATGTTCGAGGGTACGGTCGAGCCGCTCAGTGCGAAAGAGAAGGCGGAATGGGCGGCGCAGCTGGATGGCGTGGCTTGTTCCAGTGACGCGTTCTTCCCGTTTGCGGACAACGTGCACCGCGCGCGCAAGAGTGGGGTGCGGTATCTGGCCGCACCTAGTGGGAGCGTTATGGATGCCGAGTGCATCAAGGCGGCCGACGAGCATGGGATCGTGTTCGCCCACACGACCCTCCGTCTGTTCCACCACTGATTGGACGATGGGAAGGAAAGCAAAAATAAAATAAAATTGTACGTATAACGAGAAGCAGGAGAAACCACAGTAGCTTCGGATACTAGACAAATTCGCTTTCTAACTGGGATTACGGGAACTTTGTAGTAGTACGCGTTCTTCTGATAAATCTCTACCCCATTCTTGCACCTCCGGATGATGCAGATTCGGCAAGCTGCTGTCGAAAAATGGCTGTAGAGACGCGTCATGGTCCCGTTCGTATTCGAAAGCTATAGCTATATATTGAGTGACGTTTATCCCTAGGAGAATGTACTTACCTTGCGATGCCATTTCAAAACGGTCTAGGTCTACATAGATCATATTAATCGGGTCACGGACAGCTCGGAATAATATTTACCCTTGACAAAACGTGCTTCGGGTGTTTGACGTTCCTCATATTCCTACGTCAACACAGGTCAAATCTAACGCCCTTCGGAATAGATATCAGTTTCCGACCTTCCACAGCGCCTCTATTTGCTGCGCGGCAGGGCTATTATGCAACATATCATGCACTATGTTGTGCATGACCTCCTGTATTCCCGTTCAAGTTGTAAATGCGGAACATAGTATGAACAGACCTGCTCACGCCGTCGTTTCTCGGTTGATGTTATCCCCTCCCGAGGCGCAATGTCGCCAACTGTTTGAAGGTTCAATTCAGTATACGATGCAATATAAAACTAGCTTACCATGCGCTTCAGCAAGGTCGTGTACCAAGCACATCATCACACATCTCGGCGCGCTCAGTACCGGTGAATGACAGAGGTGCAAGGCGCTCACTTTGAGATGTCGAGCTTCTGGTCAGAAGAACACATCGCCAGCACGGCCATCCTATACATGTGGTCTGATATACTGGACCGTCAATGTGAGTCGATGCAATGGTCCAGTGAACTGAAGGTAGCCGACCTCTCTGGATTGGGGATCTTTCTCAAATTAGCATCAGAGGAAAATCGAGCTTATTCGTAGCCCACTTTATTGTCCACCCATCCTGTTCGCTTTTGGGTCTGAAGAAAGGCGCTGTCAAAAATTAAGAACATCTTGCGAATCGATCCCGTCACCTTCAGTTTTTCAATCAAGTGGAAGAACTGAAGCCGGTCTTTGCGAGCATCCCTCGTTGCAGTATACAGAGGTGGGAACTCGCGTGTCGTTGTAATGTCCATTATATGACAGCGCTCCGTCAGTCGAGCAGAATTTTCTTGCGTTGGCGGTGGTCGCGGTCAGGTGCAAGATCAAAAGTGGCGCGTGGCGCGTTGCTTGGCAAATCAGGGTGATCTCAACAATGACAAACTCTCTTGCAAAATATGATTGTCCCCCAAAAGAACCACTGACCGAGCCGGCATCAAAACCACTGACCGAGCCCGCCACCAAAACCACTGACAGAGCCCAGGTTTCAACTGCTGACCGAGCCCAAACCCAACCACTGACCGAGCCCAATTTAACCACTGACCGAGCCCGGCTTTTGAACCACTGACGGAGCCCAACTTCTGACTGCTCCAACCACTGACCGAGCCCAACTTTTAGCTGGTCCGACTACTGACGGAGCCCAACTTTTAGCTGGTCCAACCACTGACGGAGCCCAACTTTTAGCAGGTTCAACTACTGACTGAGCCCAACTTTTAGCTGGTTCAACTACTGACCGAGCCCGACTTTTAGCTGGTTCAACTACTGACCGAGCCCAACTTTTAGCTGGTCCAACTACTGACTGAGCCCAACTTTTGAGTTGTCATATAACTTATATTCCAATCTTTGCCATTCCTTCGCAATATATCTGAGCCATGTTAGTGACCATTTATGTGATCATCTACACATCCACTCTCGACCTGCATCATTTCCGAGCCTGGTCTGCAATGCATGTGTTTTCCATATCGGTAATTGATCTCACCGGCAGCATCTTTTCCATACAACGTCGTTGCTGTGGGCCACTCACTAGTCATGGATAGCGAAGTCCTTGTTGCGGACGACCGTCCGCGGAATAAACAGCTTCCAAGTATGCTCTTATTCTTCTTGTGGGTTGCTGGGCTGAACCAAGGTTTCGTGTAGGTCGTGGTACTCTTTTTGAATCACGCCCGGATGCCATAAATTTTTATTCAACACGTTGGATTTTGGCAAACTTTACACTATTTTTTCTTCCATTGATAACCTACCTCGGCACTCTGGTCCTCCTTTGCTCGGTGCCAGCTCGTCTCGACATTTTTGGTCATCAATCCCCGCTTGAGCTCGTCTATGTCCTGGCCTATTTTTCCGCATGTACTGGATCGTACAATATGCTCATAGGTAAGTAATATTAATCAAACTCCTCTCGGACGTTGGGTTTATTTTTTCAAATCTTAGCTGGCATTTCATTCCCGCGATTCTTTCATCACCACTGTCTCGTGCAGCTAATTCTGGGGAAACGCCGCCACAGATCTCATTTTTCTTTCATGTCGCAACGCAGGAAGGCTAAAGTCTGTGGCAAACAATCCTTCACAGTTTTTATTATGGGCCTATTATCTTGCTCTCTCCCAACCAGTAAGACGAAATGAGCTATTTCCATTTACATACTGATTTTCTCATGTTTTGAAGTCGTAACGCAAACCACAACGGTTAACGAAGTCTTCGGGGATCTGATATCCCGTGGTTTTGTTGAAGCGGACCAGCAAGACCAGTTCTATTTCACCCACAATGGACGGAAGATTTCTTGGGCAGATACCGTGGGTTCCTTTGGTGCGGGTCCGGGCTCTCACCTATTCCTGAAACTGCGTGTCCCTGGCGGGAGCAAGCACTCACGTTCGTCATCACCGACCCCGCATCCCATTAAGAGAAGAAAGGTAACGTCGCTGGTTTTCAGACGTTATTCCCATCTTACCCTTCGTTATCAGGTACCCCAAGTCATCGTGTCTTCTGATCATGAGGAAGGGACCAAACCACCAAAATTGAAGATGAAACCCAAGCCAGTGAGTGGCTTTCGCCAGCAGAGGATGTTATTCTCTAATCTGTAATCAGCCGGTTAAATCCAGGGGCGGGCGGATTTCTCATTCCCATCGCAAGCAACGCCGCGATGATGAACTTCCTCTTGATCTGGCACAAGCCTCCAGCCCTCCATCTACGCTTCATCCAATGCCGGAGACACCTGTCAAGAAAACAAAGGACCGCAAAACCGCCAAGTCTTCCATTGCCAAATTCACGCCAAAGACGGCGCGCAGTGTGGCTTTTGCGCTGAGCGGTTATGAGCTTCCGTCATCCGATGACTGGGACAGCGGCAGTGAAACCGATGACTGGGACAACAAATCTAAAAACCGAAAGCCAAAGCGCAAGGCGAGGCCTCTAAATAGAGTTGACCACAAAACAAAGGGCTGGCAACGTCTGGGTTCCAGCCATACGACGGAAGTTTACAAGACCTTTGAGCAATGGGTGCGTTGTCAAACTGAAGTGCTCAATGCTTTCCTCGTGCTGATTTTATCAATCCTTCAGTGTAACGACTACAACTCTCATGATTACGAAACTGCAGATGATCTTGTAGAGGTAAAACATCTTGGCCATCCCGTTGATCGACCGAAGGATATCAGAGCTCGTCCATTCATCCTCCAGTGGATAACTCCAGACCGTGATGTCCCTAAAGCACTATCTGATGACCCTCATCCAGTCTTCCGGGCGGTGTACAGATGCTCGGGAAACTGCAGTGATCTCCCGCTATCTCAGAACGACAACTCCTCAGATGATGATAGATCAGATGAGCCTCTTCCACGTGCGAATTGGAAAGGATCCAAAAAACAAGCAGAAGAGCTAGACTCGGACGGCGACACAAAACGTCAAACGCGTGCTTGTCCTCAAAAGGTTATAATTCATGTACGCTGAATTTATCCATTTTAAGTAATCCCAGTTTCTGAAGTTTTTTCTTTGGCAAGGTCGAGGTTTTATCGGACAACCTTTCAAAGGCAATCATTTACCAGCAGCACACTCACCGGGAAGCAGCCAAAGAACATCTTCGCATTTCGGAGCATATTCGTCAGTGCATTATGGAGTATGCAAGTCTCGCTAACATGACGGCGGGCCGAATCAAAAGAAGTATGTTAGCAACTGCCTATAAATGTCGCACTGATACCCAGGTTTTAGGATTGCTGGACGCCTACAAAACCAAAAATACTCCACTGCACAGACATCCGAGCGCTGTTCAGGTCCAGAATATTGTGACCAATATCCGACGCAATGAACGGCTTGACAACGACCCTCTCAAGTCAATCGGTATTTTTGCAGATCAGCATCCGGATAAAATATTTGGGTGAGCAGAGAATTCTGGCGAGTAAATACATCCCAATTAATGTTTGGTCAGTTTTTGTCCTGTAGACATGTCTACCGACCCGCCATCAAAATTCGCGACCGGAATCAAAAGCATTCATGCCCTACAGTCGCTTTTGCTGTGGGCCTTTATTAATGGCATTGGTCTTGATTCTTGTTGGCGCCACAAGAACGAGAACCGAGCTCCGGTTACGTTCATCACGACAATTGATCAAAATAACCGCATGCTTCCAGGTATTCGCTGCAGCCTGCCTTACATCCTGTGAAATTCATTCTGAGTAAACTCTAGGTCCAGTATACATCTCCGCAAATATTACTGCAGAAACCATGGAAGTCTTCCTGCGGGAAGTGAAGGAACTTGTTGAGAAAATGGCGCGAGATTTACTTGACGGTAAGCCTGCTATTATCCTGGAAGTGTACTTGTCTTTCATCTGCCGCAGGGGAAGTTGATGTCCACCCATCCCATGCCCGTTTCAAGCGCCAGCTTATTGAAGCTGCCGAGCGAGTTCGGGCCAATAATTGGAATTGGGTCCCCTTGTTTGTGATGATCGACAAGTCAGCTGCCGAAATGAAGGCTCTTTCAAAAGGTATTGATTTCCCATGAGATGTTCTGCTCCGCAGCTGCTGAATCTTCCCAAGTATGGCCTGAAACGGATGTGCGCTTGTGCCAGTTTCACGTTATCCAGGTGATTTTATTTTACAATGGCTGTGACAGTCTATATTTATGTTTGTAGGCAATTTTACGATGGGACCGTGATCATGACACAAGCACGACACGGCCAAAACTCTCACGAGATTCAAAAGACAGGCTTCTTCACGCTGTCCGTGAGCTTCAGCGGTGCCATTCTGATGCTGAATGGGAGGCCGAGGTCGGAAAATTCAAAACTCGCATTGCGTCTTTCACAGATGCGTCAACTACCGCAACAATCATGCAATACTTTGAGCGCAATTGGTTTATCCCACTCTGGAGAGGTGCGCCTTTATATGCTCATACTAGTGTATCATATTTACCCATCCTCTCGAGACTCATGGACGGATATTGGTCTCCCTCATGGCCGCAACCGCGATACCATCTCTACTAACAATTGGACTGAACGTGCTTTCAAAACCTTCGACCAAATCTTTCTAGAGAACAGGGCCAATAAATCGTGAGTTTTGTGATTTAACCTGACCCTTTTCAACGTTCCGAAATTATTTAGGGCTTTTCGGCTCGTCATGATCATCGCAAATGAGTGGTTTTCTTATTATGAGAACTGGCAGCTCGACAGCAAAAAGGTGGATCGGCAGGCTTTTAAAATTGCTGAGCAGGGTCACAGATTGTGGAACTCAGGAGGCGCAATTGTTCCCATGGGGCGTAACAACTCAGGACTACGCACTTGGAGTGTTGCAAATATCCGTGCTATGGCAGTCTAGGTCCACGCAAATGATTTTGCAGTTTATTTATTGTCCTTCGCATTCTTACACCAATTCAAAACTTTCCTTTTTTTTTCCGTCTTTAAATGCATTCGAATCCTTCTGCATCGACAAGTACACAATTAATACTCATGAGATCGCCTTGGATAATATTTATGTTTGGATCTTTTGTCACGAAAGGTGTCAGTATCTAATCAGGGAAATTGCTCGAGGTGTTTTTAAGAGCCTCCTCGGTACCTCTGTTTCCGGAAGGATGCATGAACGCAGGCAAAGTGCGATCAATTCTGAATTGATCGCGAAGCGCGCACCGTGTGTCAATTAAATGTCCAAGCTTGCATTAATCTGTCAGTGGATTATGGGGCCAAAGTCTGTGACTTGCGACTGCACAATATGGTCCCATCGCAAGAACATCGCATGGACCGTACACCTTTATTGCTCGACATCGGCTAGACGGAAGCAGATCTCGAAAAAAGAAGATCTGATCGGCATGTTGATCGCAACACACCAAACCCATATTTGGCAAGTGTCTCGAAAATATAAAGAATAAAAGTCTCTGGATATTTGTACAAACCCTCGCAGCATATTGGCCTTTAGAAATTACTCTGAATTCTCCATATTTTTTCAGCCCAAAAAATGGGACCCCCCATGTTTGGTGCAACTTGCCAAGTTGAAAGTTACGGCGTGGCAATCGTGGCTGTGTTTGACAGCTCTCTGCTAACCACCACGACGTTCACCCTCTATGCCGCCCACAACTACAATTTCACTGCTTATTTGTTGTTTGGGACTTCACCCATCTATCACCTTGCCCTTGGTTCAGTCTTAAACTATGTCTCGCACTCACATCAAGAAATTTGCTTCCGCGGAACCTTTTCTACCCATTCTCCCCAATTAAATGGATGCCAACCACTTTGATTCAGTGCTCATTCTGCTGTCTATTCATACTGGCTGTCTATTCATACTGGCCAGCTACCTGCTTGGGACTGGCCCTGAACTTACCCAGAATTTACGGGCAACACCGTAGTGCTGCCTTCCATCTTTTACTCCCTGGTCAGGCCATCTATTTCATTTGAAATGGGATGTTCATCAGGGAGTTTTTGTTGGAGCGTGGTTGGTTGGGTGCCCGTACTTTGTTCATTTTCGACATTTTTCGATGTTGTTGTCACTTGTTGTCCAATAGCTTCTCGCCCTTTTGGTTATTTCCAATTCACGATGGACGAAGAGCCCGATTTCTACACCGTCACTCAACAGCGCGATGGGACTCTCACATGTAATTGCAAGGATGGCAGGCAAACTGGGAAAACATGCCCTCACACTTTTGCCGTTAATCTGGAGATAGAATTCGGAAACGTAGAGGTCTTCAATGGCGAGCTGTTTCAGATATTTTTTGAGGCCGAGTCTGAACTGTACCATAGAGTTGGAAACAGTGCGAAAAATGCGCGGGAAAGCATCCCGAGGACAACAGAATAATCCTGTCAAGATCACAACTGGCCGTCAGCCGCAGAGACGAAAAGATCGGTCCGTTGCGAAAGACCTGGACGTTTCGTGGAACAGGTCGATAAGAATTTCGATCCCTGGGATTTCGACCCAAAGGCCACAACTCTGACAGTGACACGAGCGACGACACTGATCACAATGCAGATGGACTCGACATAGACAATCCACTGACCAGGATTGGCTCGCAAGTATGCGAATCACTCATTCTCAGTTTAAAATCTTATTTTTTTGTTTTATAGTTACTAGTAGTGGACGTGCACCTGCCACAAAGCCACTTTATCCAGGCAGTACATCCAGCAAAAGCAAAAAGCGGGCTTTACCATCGATAATGTTGATGTTGTGCAGAAAAGAAGAGGGCCTATTAAGTTCTCAAATCCACGGGTCCTAAACGTGGACATCCCAGCAGTCTCTTGCCTGGTCCAGTCCCGCGAAAAAGGAAGCCGATGCGAGGGAAAAGAAGGTAAATCCTGCTCTTGGTCGTCGAAAAACTGGCTGACAATAATCAGAGATCAACTGCGGAACGCAAGCATGTTCAAGGAGAAGAAGAGAAGAGGAAGAAGAAATCTGAAGAGAAGAAAGCTCGAAAAGAAGATAAAAGGCTAGTGAAACGCGGCAGGTATGTACTTTTGTTCATCCGTGTGTCTCGCATGAAGTTTATAGTCCTCGCCTTCACAGCGTCTGGATGCAAGGGAAACAGAAGATCAGGCAGCTGAAGTACACATGTTTGGCGGGGTTGACGAGCTGGAGCGCTGGGATGATGACTCCCAACTACGTGAAGATGAAGGGCAAGGGTTTACCGACATCGCCATGGCATTGAGTGCGTGCCTGGGCTCGGGATTCCTCATCCTGCCAAGTTACTTTACACGGCTCGCCCAACAGTTGCGCTCTATGAGCTCTGAGGACTGGACCACGTCAGCGCAGACCTTAGACCGTGCTAATGCGGAAGCCCTTGCTGATCCCGCAAAGAGAAATGTAAGTGACTAGACAAAAATTAGGTAGCGACACTAATATATTGAATTAGGGCCCATTCACTGACGGATCGATGTTCCAACATCTGATCTATTACTCGCGGCTTATCGACCCCACTGCGATCCTCTTTTTCCATCGCGATGAAGACATACACGGCCGGGAACACTGGCTTCTGTTTCGTCTCGATGGCAAAAAGCGGGAATGCATCGATCCGTTGGACAATCATCAAAAAATCTATAATAGCACCCAGATCACTGCAGACATGGACATCGTTGCGGCATACCTTCTTGGGGAAACTGTAAGCTTTCATTTCTCATTCGAGTCCGTAAAGCATCTGACAGTCCTTAATAAAATAGCGGGACAGTACCGTTGGAAGGGGATACAATATTATTTCTCTAGATGTCCAAGAGGATGGTTCGTCATGCGGGTTTTGGATATCAGCACTCTGCCTTTTGTATATATCCGGGATCGATGTGACCTCGGAACAGAACGTGGAACGACTCCGGAAGTTGCGGATACAAGGGGTTAAGCAGCACCTGAAAGAAATCTGGACATGTGGCGAATCGGAGAGGATGGTTTGGAAGAGGCAGCTTTGAATGCTCTTCTAAAGCACTTCAACGCTGAAGTTGACGGCCCTTTGAGTTCCTGCGTAAGTCCATACACCTGCTGCCAAATAATCGTCATGACTTGTATACAGATTGCGTCTCGGCCCCAATGGATCACGTGGGCAGAGGAAGTCGTGCCGGCCACCCTCGACGTGAGCTTGAATTTCTTGTTTTGTAGCGTACACATTTTACTGATGCATCCGCAGAGTTCGGAGTTACTATTGAACCCAGAGACTCAGTCAGGCAAAAAGGCGCTGCCGCAGGAAGTAGAAGACAGTGTAGCTTCCGATGGCGAAACAATGTCGCATGAGCAGGCTCTTACAGCGATGAAGCAAATGGTGAGCAATGAGCGAGCCCCTCAGAATAGTCCTCTCTGATATTCCCACAGGCTGATGCGTTCTGCCTTAATCTTGCCGCGAATCATGACAAACTGAAAGGGCTTTCTGGACCGCTTTTTCTGGGCCACCTGTATCGGGTTTCGAATCTTGATGGCTGGATACCGGGAGACGTTATCAATGAATGGGCGAAACATCTCGATATAAATGTGTCACAGCCTGATACCAAGGTTTTGGAAACCGGCTTCTTCAATCAGCTACGCAATAATTGTCGGCTAAAGCATGGCAAGAAACTGGAGGACTGGTGGCAGTTTTTCATCCGGGGCACACGCAAAGTATGGGCTTTCGCATTTCTTCAAGTTCTATCCATTGATTTGGTATTCAGTGGTTTAAAATGCATGAGACCCGAGCCATTGTTATGCCGATTCATGTCCCATCCCATTGGATTTGCTCGTTTGTAGACTTCGACAACCACTATCTTGCTATTTTCGATTCTTGGCCAAAATCAGTACCCGATAATGACTGGAAACGGAGCGATCATGCTCATATAATCGAGGTATGTGGTTCTAGCAAGACTTGATCGCGCGTCCGACAGCAGCTTTTTTCAGTTGATTAAAGAATGGCTACAACGTCTATTCATCATCTTGGAAAGCGCCATTGATTGGAAAGAATGGCGTATTGATCCTTGCCCGAAGGTACGATTGGTGATTTGTCTGTTAGATTCTACGATAATGTTGTATGACCAGAACCAGCCCTATCAAATGAACGGATTTGATTGCGGACCCCATTCGTGTTTCATGATGTCCCTTCTTAGCTGCCGGCAAACCAACGACATCGGGCATACTAACCAAGTAATTACTTCGCGCACAGTTCAGAAATTCAGGTATGTCCTTTTTGGGCATTTGATGAAGCTGGAAAGGGTACCAATTGAGGCTGGAGAGAACGAAGAGGTGGGCAATGATTCAGACCAGCCCATTGAAGTTCAGTGAGTTCTGTCTCCACTGCTTGTCAAATATGTTTTTGGCCTTACTTAAGATAAGCAGACCTATGTCCGAAAATGATTCTGCCAGCGAAGTCAGTTCACGGTAAGTATCGATTGCCCGGCAGATTTCACCCAATAATTAATTTCTGAAAGGCTCGCTACACCCGAAAAGAAGCAGGTGGAGGAGAGCCCAATGTGAACCCTTTTATTTCTCTGTGATGCTAAAGACTGAACACCAACAGGTCCTCGTTGACTACCATTCCGTCTTCAGACCACATACCTCCACCCGTCATGCCTCGCCGAAGCACTCGCACCGTCAAAAAAATATAAGAGACCCAAAGACTGTACTTTGTATGAAGCAATCTGTGCAACGTCCTTTGTATCGCGCTGTTTGTTCTACGGCAAAAAATGCAACTGTTGATGTTAAGAGCACCGGTGGCAATTAATTATAACTAAGTACATTTGGAAATTCAACAACTCAGAAGTTGGGCTCGGTCAGTAGTTGGACCAGCTAAAAGTCGGGCTCGGTCAGTAGTTGAACCAGCTAAAAGTCGGGCTCGGTCAGTAGTTGAACCAGCTAAAAGTTGGGCTCGGTCAGTAGTTGAACCTGCTAAAAGTTGGGCTCCGTCAGTGGTTGGACCAGCTAAAAGTTGGGCTCCGTCAGTAGTCGGACCAGCTAAAAGTTGGGCTCGGTCAGTGGTTGGAGCAGTCAGAAGTTGGGCTCCGTCAGTGGTTCAAAAGCCGGGCTCGGTCAGTGGTTAAATTGGGCTCGGTCAGTGGTTGGGTTTGGGCTCGGTCAGCAGTTGAAACCTGGGCTCGGTCAGTGGTTTTGGTGGCGGGCTCGGTCAGTGGTTTTGATGCCGGCTCGGTCAGTGGTTCTTTTGGGGGACAATCATATTTATGAACTCTCTTTGTTCTAACGTCCATGTCGCAGGCCCAACTTGAGGCTGAACTGACGGAAACCACTGCCGATGAATTCAAGAATCGAGGAAACACTTTTTTCAAGTCTGGAAATGTAGCAGAGTAAGTGGTTCCGTCGGATGAAGATGTTTTTCCCCATGCTAAACTGAGACGATTTTTAAAAGGGCTTCCAAATGTTACGCGAAAGCGGAAGAGTTGTGCCCCACCAATCCGGTGTACTCCTCTAACCTAAGCGCATCTCTTTTTGAAGAGGGCAACTACCTTTCATGCGTAATGTCTATCGATCGCTGGTGCCGCCTTGATAGATCAAACCCATTAAAAGAAACCAATCCCAGCCTTGGATTAAGATTATCTGGACGTCTAGTGAAAGCCCTCAGCCATGGTTTAAAAGGTGGCTCAATGTCGCAAAACCTACTCCACGACATTGGCCCCACGATTCGGGAACTCCAGCTTTTGTCTGCTGGAAAGCCTGAACTGGGACGCCTATGGGCCGACTGGGATCGTCTTGTGGGTGAAGCCGGAAACCGGGAGATGGTCATGTCAGCCCGTGCGCGGTTTGCGTCTCTTCCTATGTTCAGAAACAGCGTGTACGCCGGTCTATGTTTTGGAGCAATATATATGCTGAATGCTTAACCAGAGAACCGATCTTGGAATATTTCAACGTCAGTTTCCAAGCCTTTATTCCGATCTAATGAATTCAACGTAGATATACTTAGATCGGCCAAGATGCATTAATGTCTTTTATCGATGATTGGGGTCCTGGTCACGAAGCACCGCTGAACATTCAGAGTATGCCTGACCAGGACATCTCTCGCCTTTCGTTTCTTATTGGAGGCGCCGGAGATGGTAATGAATTTCATCTGATTGTAGCCTGCCGCTGAAACTGCACCCTAGCGCGTCACGTTTACAGCACTTTGGTTGGATTGCATCGTGCCCACCAAAAGCTGGACAAGAAGCGACAGGGATTATTCCGGGTGCATATAACGCTTCTTGACATCCATCCAGCGGCGATTGCTCGAGACCTCTGTATCCTCTTACTTCTGGATCAACTGATGGATACGCCAGCTGAGAGCTCGGTTGCAAGGGCGGAAATTTTCTCGGCCATGTTCTATACCTTTTCTGGAGTCGCAATGCCGGAATATTGCTACAGCAGGTGGGCATCGTCCGTTGGTCGTGATCGATACACTATGCCTATGCCTCAATTGCAGACTTGAAAAGGTGATGGACGAACTCAAGTTGTTCCTTGCCAAAGGCGATGGCTCAGGGATTCCCTCTTGGATTCACGTCAACTCTGCGGCCACTGGGAAAATCATCTCGGTACTCGACTTCTGGTCTTCCGTTTCACCCAAATTCAGCACTCGGGACATCCTCCAAGCTCATACTGCAACATCTCCTGCATCGGTTCTTGATCTCGTTGACCTGCCTAATATTTCCGATGAATTTCGAGCAAACGCTGAAGCAAGGATTGCCATGCATCGGCAAGAAGTAATGGACACGATGAAATTGATGAATAGCACGCAGTTGCGTTCCATGGGACTCGCCCCCCCTGGCCCGAATGCGTCTGCCGAAGAGAAAAGCGAGTACAATATCCGCGGCAAAGCGATTATGAAAACGGCAAGTACTAAGTTTTTGTCATGAAATTCTTACATTTCGAATTCTAGATGCTCGAAACTGCTATAAACAACAGCGGAAACATGACATTTGAACGGATTTGGTATGACCAGGTTAAGATATTTGTTCCGCACCCGGAGTTGTGGTCGAGACATGTTGGTATGGAACTCTTCTCGTCATTGAGTCAAGCCTCCCGCCCTTCTCCGAAGCAATTTTCCAAGGCAAGTGGCCAGAGTAGATGTGATGCCTTTGCTCACAGATCGTTCCAGATTCGAGCACATATTAATCAATCTTGGAAGCCAATCCGACGCTCTTTGTAAGTGACAAAAGCCACTAGCTCATTGTTCTAATTTGTTCTTAGGACCCCGCTAACCCAGGCATTCCATATCTCGACCTCGATCCTTTCGACGCTCCAGGATATATCGATCTTTTCAACCAGCGATTTGGCATCAATTCCAATACCGACACTGATATGCCCGAAGCTCCTGCGCTGGGAAATTTTATCGATTTGTTCGAGAAGGTTGCCGAGGCATTGTTCTCTCTCAAAATCAAGTAAATTGGAATTCATCTGTGGCGAACTGACGGAAGAGCTGTTGAAAATGCGATTTGAATGTGATTCCACGCGACCCACCGACTTTCCTCGGAAATACAAGCGAGGGCACCTGAGTAATGTCCCGTACGCAGTTTCTGCTTATCTATTTGGTTAAATTTCTGACGACTGGTCGTCAGAGATTACACTCATGGGACTCTCAATACCATTATCTACGCGCTTCCAGTAATCGAGGAGGTATCTTCGAATTGCTTTTTGAACTCCGGAATTTGGACGAACGATGAAGAGTTTATTCATACGTATGTTTTTCTATCCTCAATGTAATTACTCATCTGAATATCTCACAGCTATACGCTACTCGAATCTGCTGAAGTTCCGAATATCTTGGTTGTCGATTCACCCGCTTGCAAGCCATGCAAGAGCTCGTCATCTTGATAAAGCAAGATTTGCCTGTTCCTTTGACCAATCTGGCCTCGCGCCCCGAACTGATCACCTGGCTGACACGAGTGCTGCTCTACACCATGATCCCCAGCTCCTCACCACCAAGCCAATTCCGCGCGCGGCTCCCACACAACCTCGTTGCCTTCATGGCGCTCCTCCTGCACCTCCACAGCGTAGGGTACCCCACCCACTGGCTGAGCGAATTCCTGCAGACCGTGCTATCCGGGAGTCTCGTCACCGATATCGCGCCGTACGCCGACAAATGGCCCATACCCGTCTCCGATATCACCAGGCGCGTCCCGGTGCGCGCCGTGCGCCTCGATCCCTGGACGGCGGAGTTCGAGACCATCCTCGCGACGGGCCGCCACGCGATACCCTTCTGTGTCCCCACGCCCGAGGACTTCGCCTCGCTCCCCACCGAAATCGGGACTTTCGAAGCCACAGTGCAGGCGTCGACGCTACGGATGGGGACCATGCTGGGGAATCCGCCGCTAGAGGACCCCGTCGTGTGCCTGCTGCTGTATAAACCATCGCCGGGCGTCTCGGCCGACGCGCTGGTTGGTCGGTTGCCGCTCATTCTGAACGGCGCGCGTTCCCCTGCGCCTGGGATGCTTTATGTTCTCACCGCGCTGGAGACGGTCGATCCACCCGTGATTCGGTGGAAATTGAACAAGGCGCGTGTAGCGCGGATGCGCGAGGAGGGCTGGGCAATGGTGGCTTATAGGACTGACATTAAGCTTTCGTGTGAGTTTCTGGCTCCATTGAATTCTGTATACACTTTTGAACTCGACTGCCAGTCACTGCTCCGGTTTCTGCTGATAAATGGCGAGAGGTATAACCTCTTTGAGCGGGTTGATCAAAATTCAACCAAAAGTTCAACATGCGATGTTCAACTCACCTGGTACTCTAATTTGCCGCAACCGCGCCTCCAGCTGGTCTGCGGTCCATTGTACTATAATTTAGATATTTCTTGTTCGTGATGATTGGTTGATTTTTCTAGTATTCAACCCATACCGGATTACCCAAACCCGAAATTCAGAGCTTCCAATTCTGGTCACTAGTAAACAGGTGTTCACGTCGCGAAAAACAAGCGAACTCAAAATCAATGCCCTAACTCATGCACATACTGCCCATTTTATGGAGATTCGAAATTTCTGGCCGAGTCGTTTTCTAATTCAAGAAGTCTATAGGGCTGCAATACAGAGGGTATTATAAGGCGAGTTGGGATTGCTATTATACAGTTGTAGTAGTAGGATTGATACAGTTCAAACCAAGTGGGGGCGCAAGACTGGCTTCGCTCTGGAAGTCTTCCACCTCGTTATTCAGGGCATATTCAACGACGCCGCCATTGCCCAGCGTTCCCCGGGTGACTTTCTCGCCACGCGCGCGCAGTATGTCCTCAATGGTGCGCAGCTTTCCCTCCTCTGTGCTCTCCTTGAACCACCCAAGATGATCTGCAATGAGATGTCTACGAGACCGTCAGAAACTGCGTAACAAAAAAGGGTAAGTCAAGAGCTTCGCACCGATTATGGCACCCGGGACACTGAACGAGCACGAGCCCGGACTCATACGCCTGCCTGGAGAACTCGTGTGTGCTGCGCTCGCCGCAATTGTCTGCGGTACAAGTAAATGTCATGGAGAGTTTCGGGACAATCGTCTCGGGCAGCGCCTGCGAGCTGGTCGTCGCGAGCTCAGATGCCGCGTCCCGAGAAGGCCCTGATAAAGCTGGGGCTGCCGTGGAGTAGCGAGCTAACCGCTGACCCGGAGCCGATTCAATGAGAGAACTGGGACGGACGCCGAGCCTGAGACGGAGCTGAACAGAAATTGTGGCCGGGAGAGATGGATGCGGGGTGATGAGGCTTCGCAGAGCAGGCGGGATTCCCGTGTTGCGGAATAGTCTGGACGGGAGCATGGAGAGAAGAAAACTTGAATAAGGGCGTAGGCGTTGAAATTTAACAAGGCATTACATAGCAAGGGCTTCAAGAAATAACGATAACAAATAGCCTGCATGTGATTTTCGGGAATCGGGACTTCCGGTTTGAGTTTCCGGTCTCTCTTGTCCTCCAAATAAACCTTCGTCACCGTCTTGCCTTTTATCCTTTTCTTGAGCTTTATGCAATGAAGCCTGCTGGGCGCACGTTCCTTGTCAGTGGTGGGTTAGTGCGTTCTTCATTTTCGCCCATTTTGTGGGAGAAAGACGGACTTTGTGAGCCCTGCAACCCTTTACTATCCAAAGAGAAGGTTTCTGTTTATAATTTCAATGGTTGCAGAGGGTTTCTCCTTCAAACATATTGTGCATGCTATTCACATTTTGCCATGGTTACAGGTCTTCCGGACTCGGCCTTGCGACAGTACACGACCTCATCTCCGCAAATGCGTACATATCGATTGTGGACCGCTCTCCACCTCCTGCGGATCTCCCGACCTCAAAAATCAAGTTCTTTGAGACGGATATAACAGTGCTGGAACAGATTGAACATGCGGTCGACGCGACTATCAAGTGGATCGCTGAAACAGGTGCACCCTTGGGTGGCGTCATCAACTGTGCCGGTGTCGGGACTGCAGCCAAGATCATTGATGCACATAACGAACCCCACCCCATCGACCTGTGGGACTTCACTATTGCTGTAAACCTCACTGGTACATTCAACCTCACCCGACTCGCGCTGCGCCACCTGGTAAAAGTCGCACCAGAGGATGGCCCCGATGGCGAACGTGGCGTCGTCGTGCTCGTTGCTAGTGCGGCTGCTGTCAGTCCTAGTCCTAATCTTACCGTGTTGCTGACGAAAAAATATCCGATACAGTTTGAAGGGCAACCGGGGCAGACCGCCTATTCGGCCTCGAAAGGCGCGTTGCGCTCGATGACACTACCACTCGCTCGCGACCTATCTCGGCACGCTATTCGCGTTGTAACCGTCGCGCCCGGGGTTTTCGAGAGCAGCATGACCGCTAACCTTCCTCAAAAGGCCCGTCGGAGTCTCGAAACCGAGGGTATCGTATATCCCCGCCGATTCGGGCAGCCGCCGGAATTTGCGCAAACCATTAGATGGATATTGGAGTGTCCATATGTAAACGGGGAGACCATCAGACTCAGCGGAGGTGGGAGGCTTCCGGGCAAACTTTAAGGTGCGAAACCGCGGTTTTACCCTCCGGCCTGGCTGACTTCACTTAGATACACTAGCATCCTCTGTACCCCTATAGCACAAAATATTACCCCCTTTCGTCTCGTTTCCCGATTTTCCGGGGTTTGTGTGTCCGAAACCGGAGGAAATTTCTCGCCGACATCACTACGATCACCTGTCTTTCTATCGCATGCGAGAGAGTACTTTAAAGCTCGCCTCCGCCTTTGAGGTGCCCCAATGAAGGTGGAGAACAGGTAGTCTCTCTAAGACAAATGTTAAAATGTTTTCTAACTCGTTTCTCGTTCGTTACAGAACATTCATAGTGTCTGGCGGGTACGTGCTTGTCCCAGTGCTAATTCGTCCTCCTTTGCTCATCCGAACGTAGTGCTTCAGGCCTCGGACTCGCCACAGTTCAGGAATTGCTCGAGGCGAACGCGCGGGTAGTCATTCTCGACCGCGCTGACCCGTTGGCGACGTTCGACACGGATCGCGTCCTCTTCATCCGGATAGACATCACGCGGCTGGACGACGTCGCGCGCGCAGTCAAAGACGCGGTGGCATGGACGGAACAAACAGGCGCTGTCTTAGGCGGGGTGATAAACTGTGCTGGTCTTGGGGCTAACGAGGCGGTACGTGCGACCTACTCGCTGCTTGCCTTGACCTGACATCCACGGAGATCATCGATGCGCGGGGCAGGCCGCATTCGGTGGAAAACTGGGACCTCCACATCGCCGTCAACCTCACAGGCCTCTTCAATCTCACACGGCTTGTACTCGAGCATCTCGTGCGCGTTCCGCCAGAAGATGGTGACGGCGAGCGCGGGGTGGTAATCCTCGTATCCAGCACCGCTGCAGTACGCTCCTCCTTCCTACTCCTTGCCCTTGTGTGCTGAATCGGGGCTAGTACGAAGGCATGCCGTCGACGGTTGCATACGCGGCGACCAAGGGCGCGATCCGGTCGCTCACGCTCCCGATGGCACGCGACTGCGCGCGTTTCGGGGTGCGCGTCGTGACCATTGCGCCGGGGCCGTTCGTCACGCCGCTGACGGGGTCGTGGACGGACAAGGTGAAGAGCGGCATGAGGCAGAAATCGTTACTGTTTCCGCGCCGCTATGGGGAGTCAAGCGAGTTCGCTATGACGGTGCGGTGGGTCCTTGAGTGCGCGTATATCAACGGGGAGTCGATTAAGATGACTGGCGGAGGGCGGCTACCTGCGCGGCTCTGAGGCGACGAGTGCTTTTTGCTCTGGGATTTCGTGCATAATTTATCAATTTGCATTCAACGAGGTTTCTTCCAAAATTATTGTAAGACAAGAAAGGTTATGAAAATATAATTTCGTCTCGTTTCTCAATATTTCCCCATTAGGAATTAAGTTCTCACGTTCGACATTGATCAGCAATCGCTAATCAATCTCTTATCTTGCCACAATTACAAGTAATACAAGCACTGTGAACGGCTTGCCATTCATTGCTACAGTAATTACCATCGCTGGACTTTTCAAGACGTTCCAAGGTAACAAATTGATCAAGTTTGGCTTTGGACGATACACGAAATAATATTTCTTCAGGGTGCTATGCCTTTCCTAACGACAATCCACAGGGCAGCGGAGCTTGCGAGGTTGTATTCCCTGATTGTTATATGCAGCTCTTTTCTGGTTGTGTGGTGTGTGGCTAGGCGGACTCGAAGACGCCAGAGACACGGCTGTGCGCGGGAACTATTTGTACTCCCTCATCCCAGTCCACTGCCTACAGATCGCATCGACATTGGTCAGAACCGGCGCACGACAGAACAGCCTCCGTCATGCCGCTTGCTTCATTTACCTCCAGAGTTGCGGCACCTCATTTTTGAAATGGCCGTTGGAAACCGCCTCGTTCACCTAAAGATGGTGCCCAATGAGCGGATCGACGAGCTTATGATACGCACGACATGCTACATGCCTTCGGAAGAGCCGGACACGCCAAATAATCTGCTCACCCCTGCCGACACAATCCCCGTCGCTGTATTGCTTACATGCCGGTCAGTTTACCTTGAAGTATTGCCAATAATACACCGCCGGAATACCTTTTATTTCCATCTGGAGGATTTCCAGCCCGCCATTCAATGCGGCTTGGGACAGTATTGCATGTCCGACATTCGGAGCGTATACCTCTACCACAGCTACCCCGACCGGCCTCTGATGCGGCGATGGGATCCCACGTTTAACACATTGAAGCACATGTGCCTCGAGACGCTTGTACTCGAGTTCGAGATATTGGAGTGGACCGAGGTGCATCCGAGTAATTTTTCTGTGGAAACGCATGGTGCCGTGGTCTTCTGGCTATCAGAAATTTGCGCAACCTGGATATATTTTTCCGGAGAGGAAACCCAGCGGATTATCCGGTACATCGAGAAACAATCCTGCAGACGTTGCGCGGTTTGATGGTTGGGCTGGTTGCGGACGAGAAATACAAGGCTTTGCCGCTCGCAGACTCGGAAAGCAGTAGAGGGGAATAGCCAGATATACGTTTCTCTAAATCTCAATCGTTTCAGTTAAATGCACTTTTACCTTCAATCGGATTACCGGCTATGTATCAGCCCTGTGAACTCCCTCGATTAAATTCGGGTGTCCTTCAATTATGGGTCAGTCGACATCGTCTTGTGACGGTCATCCAACTCTTATCTACGTGATTTTTTTTTGCCTTTTCTTCTTTCTGGCAAAATACTGTCGAAAGTCCGATCAACGGATCATTCGATGTTTACTGTTGTTATAGAAGCTTTAACGAGCCTCTTCGAAACACTTCCACACCCCTATAAGAGGGGAGGGCTACTGAATACGTTCGGTAGATGGCTGGTTAAACACCTTGGCACCACCCGTTATACCTTCTGCACTTGATTGGCGACCTTGCCATGGAGAGCTCGTTACCCCGGCGAGCGCCAACCAAGGTGCCTTGGCCCCACAACACCCTGTGTACGTGCCATACAAAAGACTCATATACCATCGCTTCAACTCTCCGCAGGGAGCTCTGTTTGGATATTTGAAGGGTATTGCGTTCATTTACTTGCATGGGACCCCGCTGAGCGTCCTTCACAGACGAAGTGTTAAATGTCTTGCGAAATGAGGCATCGTATAAAGAAACAATTCACAAGCTTGAGACGGAATTATCCGTCTATAAGCGAGCATTTGCTGACGTCGATTCCGAGCTCAAAGCGGCTCAACTCGCGCAGCTAGAAACGGAGACACTCAACGCACGACTAGAGAAAGAGTACCTATCGTACAAAAAACAGGACAAGGTGCAGCATTGTTCACCCGGGAGTTCATGTTTCTTATACTTTAGGGCCATCGGTTGTAATGCTACTCGATGGCGATGGTGCCATTTTCTCTGCCCAATATATCGGGGAAGGTCAGAGGGGTGGCATGCTGCTGCGCAGCTGTTATTCGATTCAACTTTGCAGCATATCGCTGCACATTATGACTCAAGAGCGGTCCAGCTCTGGGTGTACGTGTTTTTCAATAAACGAGGCTTAATGGACACCTTCCGGCGCGCCAACTTTACGATTGCAATCAATAGATTTGAGGATTTTGTTATGGGATTTAACCAAGCCTCTGAGCGATTTCTTATGGTCGACGTGGGCAACACCAAAGAGGCTGCGGACGCTAAATTGAAGGGTTCGCATTTCCCCCTCCTCGAGTTCGCCCATTTCTCTGAGCTGTGGACAGTATATTTGGAAGATGAAATTCGATTGCCGGAGACTTTCAAGATTATTTTCGGCGGTCAGACAAACCGTCTTTTCTCTGAAACCAATGCTAAACCGTAAGAACATAGGCTGTCACGATAATGGATATGTTGCGAACTTGCATTCGCAAATCACAGCAGGTTATAAAGAGAAGTTGATACTTCTCAAGAGTTACACAGAAATGGCAGGCGGAATAGCGACACTCGGGTTACCCTCGTTCGCTATCCCACCACTCTTTATGCCGGAGAAGATCGGAGATACCATATTTTCTCCGACTGGTATTTCTCCGAAAGACCTCCCCATGTATTCGGTACACCATTGAGCGGAAACGTCAATCTGGGGCCTGATACCTCTTCCTTTGTACGACCCATAATTCCGAACGTCGTGAGTATACCCTGCACTTACGATCCAATATTGTGAATGACGTGTGCATTGTAGGCGATACATAAACGTAAGTTTTTATTTTCTATTGAGCATGCTGTTCCAATCGTGGTTGTAGAGAAACCACCTCCGTGCACGTTATTTTATATGAAGAACACCTGCAAATTCAGCAGCTCGTGCAAGTTCGCGCATGATTATGTGCTAACCGATGCCCAACGGGATGAACTGGCCAAATCACCAAGAAAGCGCCGTGTCCTACCGTCGTTTCTGGTTTGTTGTTCAACAGAACGAGTTTTGATTCGAGTTGACTTCGTTTTACCGCAGGAGGGAAATGCAAATTTGGGAACAGCTGTTGTTACGGTCATGTGTGTCCCTACTCACCGAATTGTTTCTTCCTCAGTGAGTTTACTTACGGCGCTTCTCTTTGCGGGTTTTTGCTCACCTTGAATAGAGCAAGGAAAATGCAAATTCCGACAAGGTACGTGGCTAGTAGTGTCTACCGACAAATTGTTAACGGGTATTATATAGCGAATATGCATGCAGCCCCTGCAAGTTCGAGCGGTTAACCATTCGACCATTACACATATTTTTCTTCTCTTAAATGACCACCCTGTCATTTACATACTAGTACTTCCTGTTACTTTGCTTTGAATAGTTCTGAACGTTGAGGCGTGAACACTTGGAAATCTAAAAGTTTCAGGACATACAGCAACCTCCATCAGTTCCAGTATTCTTGCTGCGCAGATACCAGGGCAACGTCAAAGTAATCATCGAAATCATGGAGATCCGTAGTCCCCGAGATGTTATAAATATAACTTTTGGAGACTTGATGAAGATTTGAGCCATACCCCAGGTTTGAAGAATCACAGCTGCGTTTAAAGCAAATCTAAGTTGATTTTCCGAGTGAGCCCGAGTTGCTGTAAGGTTCTGTAAATAGAGTACTAATTAATGTTGACCTGGGGTGCGATAAGTCCATTTTTTGGATTTATGTGCTGGGCATATTTATGGTTTGCATGCCGTTGGTTAAACAGTTTGATGGTGCGCCCCGCACGTTTAGGATTGACCTCGGCGTTCAAGCATCTTTGGCACGTCAAGACAGCGCCTCCAAAGTCACTTAATTTTTTGGGAGAATGTTCCCGAAACATCAAATGACACCAGAATTTGGGGAGCGACCGACGCGATCAGAAACCACTGACTTTCGGGGGTCAAATTTGACCTCATATTCTCTGGGATTATCTCCCAATTTCATTTCCAAGTGCAACGGTCACTGTATAGAATTTTTTGCCACGGCAGTGCCTGCAGAACGTGGTTTGATGCCGGTCAAAGCGTGTATCACCATCAGCACCGCCACTGATCACAGTACTTCGATGTGGTTTCCATTTTGGAATAGGATATTATTCGAGGTCCCTCATTAAAACATGAGTGGCCGCCCGCAGCAGACAGGTCGCCTTTGATTCAAAAATTATTACTTTATTTTCCAAGCTTTCGGTTCAGTGGCGCCAAAAATCCGCTTTTTTGCTCGCCTCCTGGCATTTTACGGACCTGCTCTCTTGTTTATGAGGCGGGAGACTAAGACCGCCGGTAGTAACGTCATTTGAATCGATGATTTACTTTGCCCGTAGTGACCGACCTTTTCGGGTTCGGCGGCATCGGGTATTGTATGAACTATGGATAAATTAGCTGGACAATATGTTTTTCTTGCAACCGTTAACAGCATGCACTTGATGCACAGACCTCGATCGTCAGAGACGATTTAATAATGATGAAGTGGCATATTAGAGTGAAAGAAAAAAGGGGTTCATCCGAGCGGCGAACTATTCTGCCCTTTCTATTGTATTTATTTTTGCACACATCATAGTCGTAAGAATGGGTTAGCTAATAAAGGTACATGTCCGATCCAAAACTCAATGAGATAATCTACTTGCGGTTGAAAAAAGCGCGAGCAGCAGCACCAGATGCCTTCAAAGGGCCGTGAGATGCTAAGCGAACTCTCCGATTCCAGAACTTACCGAGACAGCGCCGGCATCAGCAACAGCAGCGGGGGCGGCAGCCTAGGAATAGTCATGAGTTTCGTGTTGAGAGGGGCAGATTCCAACTTACAGCGGGCGCAACAGCAGCGGGATCAGCAGCCTAGAAATGGAAAAATGAGTTCCGTGCTGAGAACGAAGGAATCCAACTCACAGCCGGCGCAGCGGCAGCCTAGGAATGGAAATCAGATTCGTTCTGAGAAGGGTGGAGTGTAACTTACAGTGGCAGCAGATGCCTGGGCGGCAGCAGCCTAGGAATGGAATGAGATTCGTTCTCAGAACGGTAGAGTTTAAGTTACAGCGGCGGCAGAGGCCTGGGCAGCAGCGGCCTAGAAATCGAAATGAGTTCGGTCGGGAGAGGACAGACTAGACTTCAACATACGGCCTTGGCTTTCTTCGCGGCAGCCTTGGCAGCTTTCTTGGCAGCTTTCGACTTTTTCGCGCCAGCTCCGTTCTTCGCGCCGGCCACGACGGTAGGGGGCTGGACAGCGGCAGGGTCAGCAGCCTAAGAATGGAAATAAGTTCCGTTCTGAAAAAGTTCAGACTCCAACGTACAGTGGGCGCAACAGCAGCGGGGTCAGCAGCCTAGGAATGGAATGACTTTCGTTTCAAGAAGGGGCAGATTCCAACTTACAGCGGATGCAACAGCAGCGGGATCAGCAGCCTAAGAATGGAAATAAGTTCCGTTCTGAGAAAGTTCAGACTACAACGTACAGGGGGCGCAACAGCAGCGGGGTCAGCAGCCTAGAAATGTAATGACTTGCGTTCCGAGAAGGGCAGATTCCAACTTACAGCGGATGAAACAGCAGCGGGATCAGCAGCCTAGGAATGGAATGAGTTGTGTTCTAAGAAGGGCAAATTCCAACTTACAACGGATGCAACAGCAGCGGGGTCAGCAGCCTAGGAATGGAATGAGTTGCGTTCTGAGAAGTGCAGATTTCAGCTTACAGCGGGCGCAACAGCAGCTGGGGCGGCAGCCTAGTATTGGAACAATGAGTTCGGTGCTGAAAAGGGTAGAGCGTAACTTACAGCGGCAGCAGAGGCCTGAGCAGCAGCGGCCTAGGAACGGAAAATGAGTTATGTTCTGAGAAGGGTAGAGCGTAAATTACAGCGGCCTGAGCAGCAGCGGCCTAGGAATGGAAATAAGTTCAGTCGGGAGACATTACACTTCAGCTTACAGCCTTGGCTTTCTTCGCGGCAGCCTTTGCAGCTTTCGCCTTTTTCCCGCCCTTCTTCGCGCGGGGAACGACGGTACCGGGCTGGCCAGCCCCGGAGTCAGAAACAGCGGGGACCGCAGCGGCGGGGTCAGCAGCCTAGGGATGGAAATGAATTCTGTTCTGAGAAAGTGACAGACCACAACGTACAGCGGGCGCAACAGTAGCGGGGGCGGCAGCCTAGGAATGAAAAACTGAGTTTCGTGCCGAGGAACGTAGAGCGTAACTTACAGCGGCAGCGGCCTGGGCAGCAGCGGCCTAGGAATGGAAAATGAGTTCCGTTCTGAGAAAGTCAGACTACAACTTACAGCGGCGGCCTAGGAACGGAAATGAGCTACTTTCGAGAAGAGAACCATATAACTTACAGCTTTGGCCTTCTTCGCGGCAGCTTTCGCGGCTTTCTTCGCAGCTTTCTTCCCTCCAGCACCCTTTCCAGCAGCAGCAGTGGAAGCCGCCTGTTTGTGCGTGAGGGGCGCGAATAAATAATAAAAAAGCTTCTTACTGCGGTCTCGGTGACCACCAGAGTAACAGTCACGGTATCGACCGTGGCGGTTGCGGCGGAATCGTCAACCGACGCAGAGACATCAGCAGTGCCAGCGGCGGCCTGTAGAAATATTCCTCAGTGCTGAAGGGATATTTCAAGGACAACCGCTTACGACGGACGCAGAGGCGGCATCAGCAGCGCTAGCGGCGGCCTGTAGAAATGTTCTTCAGTGCTGAAGGGATATTTCAAGGACACCCACTTACGACGGAAGCCACAGCAGCAGCTTTACCCTGAAAAGTTCAGGTGGGTGAGCGTCATGAATAAAAAGTGTGTTTGGAAGAATTTACCGCCTTGCGTACCTGTGAAAAAGGCGTAAGTACAGAGTGGCATTCAAGTGGAAGAATGTACGTACCATCACCATGCCGTGGGGAGCCGCGACGGCGGAGCCGGTGAGAGAGACCAGAAGGGGGAGGATGGCGAGTTTGAACAACATTGCGGTCAGAGAGGGGGTAGATTAATCAAAGAGAGAAAGGGTGAGGTGCTCTGCACGGAATGGAAAGGACTAGCCAACGACAAGCTGTGGTTAGGGCAGAAAGAAATGACCGCAGGTCGAGTGGATGAAGGAACAGAAGAACAACTCAACGAGGTCTCTGGTCTCATCATTCGTCTTTTATGCCTTCGGGCCTCATTGAATAAGATGGTATCCTATTTGGGAATTCACGGCACGCGAGATTAACAGAACCCTAAAAGAACGCTCTCAGCATCACCATGCGATGGTTGCGTTGCAACACTGAGGGAGCGAAACACGGAAATTTAAGATTGATTCAACTGGCTTTTGCTATTGAGTGCTCGGGTGGTGTGCGAGAGTGGATCTCCACGCAAAGGTAGAGCCAAGGTACGATGACGAGATGTTACGATCATAAAATCAATATTTTATTTTAAACGGAAAGATGAGGGGACTACACTTCGTCGATCCTGTTGTCCTCGTCGTCGTCTGGTGGCGATGAATCGACAGTGGGCGTTTCAACCTCGTCCGGCAAATCAGGGTCAACTTCCGGCTCGTCGCCCTTTAGTAGGGTAACCAATCGCTCGATGTGTTCTGATATCTAAGACCGAAGACTTTTAACATGGCTAAAAAGGCGTGTTTATCACCGACCTTGTCTACAGTCTCGTTTTCATGCGCTACTCTGACAATTTCATACACTCCATGCTCGCGGAGGTAATCCCGTCCTAAGCGAGTGTGGCACAGCAAGAGCAGCGTCTCGACGTGAATAAGCCGGATCGCCGAATCTGGTTCGCGCGTTTTGGTTGGGGGGAGGAACTGTAAGGCGTCCGGGAGCTTTTCTTGGTCCTCGAGATCAAGCTCTTCGGGGCCCGCGAGCGGCAGCAGAAGACAGGGCAGGGCGTTGATCCCCGGCGCAACAGATGTAGATGGAGGGACTGAAACGTTGACAGAATCTGGACTAAGAATTGCGTGGTGGCCTGGAGCGTGAAAAGCGCAATTTCTGAAAGCCCATCAGGATATGGCATCACAGAACGGAAAGGAAGAGCAACTTTATCGTAGACGCGACACCCCCTCTGCGTATAGTGTCCTTGTGCTCTGTGAAAGAGACGAGTTTGGCCAGCGGGTATTCTGGCGCAGCATCTGGTTCGAGCACGTTCGATGCTTGAGGGCCAAGGAAAAAATTGCGCCCGGTGGGAGACTGTTAAAAGATTGGTCAACATATCAAACACACTGGGGAAGTGTACTAGCCGTGGTAAGATTGGCGAAGACGCTGGCAAGAAAATGCAGATGTCCCTTCCGTATTCGAGTCGAGGCATCCCCTGAGTCATCGGCGCCTTGCACAAATGCGTCGACAAGCAACGGCAGTGCGAGAACTGGACGTGTTTCGCCAGCGGGATACGGCGTTGGCGCGACGGCAGTGGCACAGCGAGACTGTGACGGATAGAACGAATTGGGGAACGTGGGCTCAGGAATAATGTCGATGTTAAGCGATAACATGGTAGCGCAGGCGGCTGAAGATGCTGTCAAGTTCGATAGCAGCATCGACGCCAGATCTGCTAGTACGGATTGCGGGTTCTATCCGGGAAACTGAGCCGGTACTTCGCTAACTAGGCGAAGCTTACTATGATGTAGGACACGATGAACGCGAGGAACGCAGGGTCCGAAAGTGAAGCCACCAGCATCGGCGAATCGGATAGATTGACGAGTGCACGGAACGCATCGTGAGCTACACTCTGGAAGATGTTGAATATACAAACGAGCACGATGAAATGTAGGAGCACACAAGTTGGTCTCGACACAACAATTTTAGATCCCGGATAATGTCATTTTCCTTGGGTTTTTGCAGGCCACCAGTTTGTGTAAAGAATATATTTCTATGCGGAGAATCCTTCGGGGTTTGGGGCAGAAGGTTCGAGAGGGCGACCTGCCGAACTTGGGGATTTCGGTCACGAAGGAAAGGGATAAGCTGAACACTTCCAGCTGTTCATTAGCCCGAAGTAAATGCGAATATACATTCTAACTGACTTCTCGCAACTGGGCTTCCATGCTTAGACTGACGAGGATAACTTGAGGATAACGAACAGGAAAAGCAAGAATATTTGTTAGCAGCGTCCAATACAAACAAAGCACACGAGCCGAAAGTTTCCGCTTCCCACCACACTTTTACACAGGATCCTCAACGGTAACAAGGCCCTTTGTTGTGATTCTGAACAGTAACCTACTCAACGAACAAAATCGAACCCGGCCTGTCGCGGCACCTCTTCCCTGTCATTTACGGTACTTCATCCTGAACAACAGTTCAACAGAGGCGATGCAGACGATTCAAAATTTCGGATGATTCGGCGAAGCAGCGTTGTGTTGGGTAACACTCTTGTCCTATCTCAAAGAATCTATAGAAAATGACAATTACCTCTTGCTCGGTCAAATGTATTTGCCTATGTTCAGCTCCGGGGATCCATTTTAGACTGCAATATCTTTTCCTCCTGGCTCATAATTAATTCATTTCAGTCCTGTTGTTCTGGACGCAGACAGGGTACGGGCTGAAGCCTCTTTCGCTCCTCGCTACCGACCGCACGCACGAACAGCACATGGACGCGCCGAAGCGGCATTTCGAGCGCACGATGCCTAAGTACTCATGTGCGCTTGCATATTTCTTCCTGGCGTTTCTTGTTTGCTGGGGTACTGATGCGGGATGGAAGACTATCTATCGTCAGCCTTGCAGAACAGCACTGCAAGGAGGTGTCTGTTACGCAGGTGTATCGGGAGTATATGGCGAAGTTGGCGGATAAGAACGCTGTGTAAGTTGGCGGACTAATCGGGCGGAGATACCATGAGTACGATTTCCACACTGGAAACCAAGGGATGAAGTGCGTCTCTTCAATATCTTTCTTGCAAATAATTCTGATCGGTATATTCTAGGTACGAGGACATCTCCAAGCCTCTTGATGCCACCTTCGAACATCTCTGGATCTCCTGTAACCTCTTCTCCCTGCCCAAATCCTACTCAAGCGGCCGCTGTGCAGAGAACTTGGCCGATTTGGAGATCTAAAGGTGAATTGATATGAGAAAGAAATGAGAGCGTGAGCGCAAGGGCGTACCGCAATTTGCGTCGATCCACGGGTTGAGCGCATGCAGGGTGGCGTCACTGATACCATTCTTGCTCTCGACGAGCGAGCAAAAGTCACCGCTGACGACCGTGTATGTCTTCCCGCACGTCTTCGGAGAGCCCCCAACGCAGTATGAGTCGAGAACGAGGTCTATTAGTGCGCATCATTTCCCAGCGTCCAAGCATAAGAGATGAAGACGAAAAAGCGTACTAGTGCAGGCGGTGTTGATACCTGAGTTCCATTTGAGTAGGTCCGTGAAGGAGATCCGGCTGTTGTTTCGATCTTGTTGCAGTTGTCGTTCGCTACAACTTGGTAGTAGCTTGTGCAGCTGTTCACGAAACATCAGTCTTCTGCCCAGCACACACGATGCAAGCCTCGGCTTACTTGTCCAGCTGCCGGGCGCAATGTTTGTCGGCAGCCCTGCCGGTGCACCAACGCAGATGCTCTGGCCAACTTGAAGATCGCAGTTCGCATCGATCCAGGGATTAAGCGCATGCAGAGTGGCATCGCTGATTCCATTCTTGCTCTCGACGAGCGAGCAGAAGTCGCCGCTGATGACAGTGTACGTCTTCCCACATGCGGCGGGAGTGCCGGCAACGCAGTAGCGTTGGATATCCAAATCTGCAACACGTCAGCGCCGTCGATCTACATGATAGGAAGCGGCCGCAGTGAAGGAAAGTCACGCACTCGAGCAATCGCCCGCGATCTCAGGGTTCCACTTCAAGAAGTCGCTCTGAGAGATCCCGAACATGGCTTCGATCATCGGGCAATTCCCGCCGCTCTGCACTTGGTAGTAATTCGTGCAGTTCGTCCAGCTCCCAGCCGCGATCGTCTGCGTTGGCGCCGCCGTCGACGTGGTCGTAGTTGCGGACGAGGTGGGCCCAGTAGTAGATGTGCTAGTCGGGATGGCAGCGGGGCGGAGGAGAGACGCAGTACCGGCACCGAGTACGAGGTTGGTACAGTCCCTGTCGTCGATCATCCGTCAGTCACAGTTTCGAAAGTGGACGAACAGTGGGTGCGAACGTGAAAAGCTCCGGATTGAGCGCGAAGAATTGCTGGCTGGTCAGTCCGAACTTGCTCGCTACTGTCCCGCAGCTGTCGTTGTTCACGATCGTGTACCATGCTCTGCATCCATAGGCCCCGAACCGCCATCTTGTTGCGGGACCCATGCCCTCGCCAGCGGCGGTAGTATTCAAGACCATCAAGCATACGCTCTCGTCTGCCACGAGCTGCGGGCACGGGTGGGCGGTATCGTTGTTGTAGAACGCGAACAAGTCCGGGTCCATGCCCCAGTTTGTTGCGAGGGTGGTGCACGCGTTCGAGCGATACATCGTCAGAAGTGACATTGTAGTAGAAGCTACATCCGGCCGTGATAGTTCCCGGCGCGATGTTCGAAGGAGGCGCGGCGTATGCGGGAGGAGGGATATCATACGGCGCGGAGGTGGCCGTCGAGAGCGGAGGGAAAGACATGGTGAAGACCGTCGCAGAAGCTTGGCCGTCTGTGATCGTCGCGCCGGCAGCCCAGTTGCTTAAAGGAGGGTAGGGGACGACTGGGGTGTAGGTCATGAAAGGAGACTGAGAAAGACGAACAAGGCTCACTGCAGTACCAGTAATTCGCCCAAAGGTTGAAGCAGTTTTCGTCGATGCCCGTGTTGAGCAGCCGGAAGTCATCGAACGTCACTCCGCCTACCTCTTCATCAGCTTTCCACCTCGATAAATCTTCACGGCACTCACTATTGAGTAACAGCTGATTACAGTTCGACCCATTCGATGCAAACACCCACTCTCCGCATTGTGCAGTTGTCCCCGGCATGGTCTGTCCAGGAGGAGGCGCCGTTGCAGTGGGCGTCGCCACCGGGTTTCCGCCATTTGCGCTCGGGTCGGCAGCAACCGCGGGCCAACCACCGTGTGGGTAACACAGATCGGGGTTGAGGAGTCGAGGAGCTGAGCGTAAGGCACATGTATTCGTAGCTCGGATTCCATCTGAGGTCGACATCGATCAGCAAAGCCGACAGAGGAAGTAGAAGAGACATACGCCGTCAGCTGTACGGCTGTGATCGTCTGCCCAGCACCCGCAAGCTGCCCTTGATTCACCGCCTTGACGACATCGTCGCACGTCTGCGTTCCATTGGGGCTGAAAAGCGTGCATGCCTGCGGAACGCAAAGTTTCGCGCCGGGTAAGACACCGTTCGTGCAGTTCGCATTGCTGAGCACGGGATTGTTCTGAAGCACGTCAAACGCCGTGACGCTATACTGAGCTGCGAGGGCGGAGCAGGTCGAGTTTTAGCGACGGTGATGTTGCGACCGGTGAGAGCGCAGATGTTCGAGGACGTGGTGTTGCTTCCGAGAGGAGTGGACGAGGGTCCAGGGACGGACACGGCCGCGGTCGGAGGATTTGTGACGTTGTATGCCGCAAAATTGGCGCCGCATATTTTGAGGGCGGATTGGAGAGCGTTCCAGGCGTCGACGGTGTAGGTGCTAGGTTGGAGACGGTGATATTCAGCGCGCCCAACGTGCATGTCGAGCACAGGTCAGGTTGAGGCCACCCAAGCACCCTTGATCTCCCGCGGGGACGTCGGGGAAAGTCGCAAAGATGGGACCACAGTAAGATCCAGAGCCGTCGCGTTCGCAGGCGGTGTTATAGTCCGCTAACACGGTGTCCGCAGCAAGTGTTGCTGGATGAGGTGGTTATGGCGGGGACGTAAGAAAAGAACGAGAGGTACAGACCAGGATAGAGGAACCGTCGAAAGGGTCGGTGATCATGTAGGACCCGCAGGCGCTTGCGACGCTGGAACGATAGGTATACAGAGCGGTCGTGCAGTCGCTGGTACACATGAGGTCGAGCTCGTCGGTGGACCACTCCTGGTCTTCTCTGGAACATTGTCAGCGTTCATAACAGGCTCTTCTCAAGAAAACTAGACGGTTACGAGAGAACAAGGATAGTTGAATTGCAAGCGACACTCGCGATCAGCGCGGTCCGGCAGGCTGCTGGCGCATCGCTCGGGACAGAAGTGTTGGTGTACACTTGAAGACTGGTCGCACCATCTGCAAGGACACTGGCAAGGTCAACATTGGTCGCTGGAGCGACGTTGGTTGACGCGGCGTTTAAAGCCTGGATGTGCTTGAGACGGCATCGGCAGCGGCAGTGTTGTGCGCTTTTTAACGCCGAGAATGGTATCTTTGAGAGACGCGCGGGCGGATGCGCATGAAGCGCGATGCTGGCTAAGAGAAGGGCACTGAGGCGTGCCATATGATAAAGGGGATGCGGGAAAAGGGATCCAGAGGGCGAGGGGACTTTGTGCAAGAGACATGCTTTGATGAGAGTGCTCTAGACTTGCTGCTGTATCCAGGCAGCAGTTTCATCAGGAATTACTGTAATCCGAAGAGCAAGGACGAGAGCAGAAGATCAAACAAAAGATGAAAAATCAACAGCTTTCAGCATCGGCATACCGTGCTTGATGAGAGCTCCCCCTCTAGCCTTGCTGCTCCCGCGGTTTCATCAGGAACAGAGCAGAAGATCAAACAAAGATGAACATCGATACACTCGATTATGACACTGTCCAGCCCGGATATCCCGGTCCGGATCTGCTTTGTGCTCTTGCTTGTCATCTCGCCCTCACCGAACGGCCTCGAACTCACCCTATCCTTTCCTCTATTTCATGCGAATAACTTGAGTCTCTGCTTTGTGCTCTTGCTTCTCACCGAACGAGCCCTCGAGCTCACCCTATCCTTTCCTCCATTGCATGCGAATAACTTGAAGCACATCTCCGTATTCTGGCTAAACATCTCCGTATTTCTAACCTTTGATTACCAATGGACGAGACCTGATCGCACTGAAGCCGCCACACCCAGCGGATGCAGACTTTCTGAATGTTCGGACCACAAACTCGTCCATGATGCATGATGGAACCCCTGCAAGTGTGATTCTGCCGCAGATGTTCCTTTCTATTGAGATTCTAATGTGGTTACCATGATGGTAGGTAGATTTACACGGCACGGTCCCTCTTACGAACGCCGAAGCCTATGAATTATCTAAGTGTACAAGAACACGAAGGACTCGAATGTCCTAGATCCTCCAAAACTACGCTCTCTTAGCCATGTCAAACAGGCGTGCTCTGAGCACGCCGATGCGGTTACTCCAATATGCACTCGGTGCATCTCTCGCCTTCGCTCACTTGCAATTCTTCTTCACCACTACTCTTTTCATACTCTCTCTATCGTCTAGTATTGCCCCAGTTGCAGGGCAAGTAGGCCCTCCAACAAACGCGACCAACCTCCCCATCGGAACCTGTCTTCCTGACGTACCATGTGCAAATGTGCGCTCTGTCTTTCCTTAGAATCGCCGTCGGGTAGTCTCACATTGCTAATGCGCGCACGCGAATAGGGCGCATGCTGCAACGGCAAGTCCCTTCTCTGCGGCTTCGGCGACGCCTTCTGCACGGAGGTTTCCAAGGGCGGCAATTGTACTTCCAACTGCGATGCACTGGCTGAGTGCGGAGATGGTTCGGCGCCCGGGCACGACAAGTGTCCGCTCAACGTCTGCTGTTCCAAGTTTGGCTTTTGTGGGACACCGACGATTTTTGCTCTGATGGATGGTGAGGCTCCTGTTTTGTTTGAGGAGAAGAAGAAACCGTGCTCATGGACGATGTAGTCAGAGCAATTGCGGCCAACCAACCGTTCCTCCTGCGGTGTCGACGAACAAACCGCTCTGCAACGTCGCATTGGCTACTACGAAGGCTGGGCCAACTCTCGCAAATGCTCTTCCTTCTCCCCCCAACAGATCGACGGCAGCACTTTGACGCACGTCAACTTTGCATTCGGTCTCATCTCCTCATCCTTCAAAATTGTAGAGATGACAGCGGGAGATTCAAAGTTGTGGAGCGAGACGACGGAACTTAAGAAAGGCTATCCAGGCCTGAAAGTCTTTCTGAGCATTGGTGGCTGGACGTTCAATGATCCGCCGACGCAGAATCGATTTTCAGACGTGGCAAGCTCGGCGGGTAACAGGGCCACATTTGTCGGGAGCTGTCTCGACGTCATGCAGACCTATGGGTTCGATGCAAGTGCCCTCTATCTTTTCTTGAGCATAGCCTGACAGCCGTGAACAGGGTATCGATATCGACTGGGAATATCCCGTCGCCGATGACCGCGGTGGGAAACCTGAAGACAAGGCCAACTACGTCGCATTGATGAAGCTTCTCCACACCAGCTTCAAGGAGAACAATTACGGCCTTTCGTTCACCGCGCCTTCCTCCTTCTGGTATCTGCAAAACTTTGATCTACCCGGCATGATGGAGAACGTCGACTGGGTCAACCTCATGTCGTACGACTTGCATGGCACCTGGGATCGCAATGATACATGGATCGGACCCATCGTCGCCGCGCACACAAACCTGACCGAAATCGACGAGGCACTCAAACTCTTCTGGAGGGCGGGCGTCAAGCCCGCACAAATTACTCTTGGATTGGGCTTCTATGGGCGGAGTTTCACGCTGGACACAGCGTCGTGCAACTCGCCTGGATGTATCTGGAAGAGCGGTGGGAATGCGGGGCCGTGCTCAGATAACGTAGGCACACTGATGTGGAGCGAAATCCAGACAATACTGAATGGCAAAGATGCGAATGTCGTGTTCGATGCGGATGCGGCGGTAGAGATGCTCACATTTGGCGAGTACGTTCTTTATTATTTTCTCTTGTCGACTCGATGGAGGAACTCAATACTTGCGTTCAGTAATCAGTGGGTTTCCTACGATGATGAGAAGACTTTCGAGATCAAGCTCAACTACGCAAACGAACGGTGTCTCGGTGGGACGATGATCTGGTCTGTTGATCAGGATGATTCCTTTGACTATTCCGCGCGTAAGTGCTCCCTTTCTCACTTTCCGCCCTCTTTGCTTCCTTGGTCAATTTCCAGTGCTAAACCTACTTCGCAGTGAAGGCCCTCTACCCTTCAGTCGCAGACGTCAACTCGGGAACCCATCAAGGTGGAGACACATGTTTCACAGCGAGCGCCGGCGCCGTCAGTTGCGGCCCAGGATTCAGCATCGTCGAGACTGCCAAAGATGCGGACGGCAGTAAACATCCAGTATGTTGTCCAACGGGCGATATGCCAACGTCGTGCAAGTGTGCGTGTATCCTTATTATTATTATTATTTGACGTTGTTTGCGTACTGATGGTGGGATCTTCATACTTCAGGGCGCGGAGACGGCAAGCGGCCTGCAGCCCGTCTTGTAATGACGACGAAGTTCTCATCGCGACCGAAACATGCGACTCCGGTGGAGCGAAGGGCCTCTGCTGTAAAACCACGATCAACGCCTTAGAAAATTGCCAGGTCGGCGACTGTATGGACCCAGACACCGTCCAATTCGCGTGCTTGATCGAGTTCCCCTATCTCCTCACTTTTGATGCGGGCGAACCGAAGAGTTACTGCAAAGGCAATAAAGTGAGACCTATTTGCTGCCGAGAGCAGCCGGTGAGTATGCATTCTCTTCTCATCCGATCCTCTCGAGCTCACACCCACGAAGCCAGTCAAAAATTGCGCCTGGGTAGGCACGCCACCGCTCTGTGAGTACTTTCCGCATTCGTCGGCGCATGGCTGATAGAGCGCGGGGCAACAGGCCGCGACAATTTTTGCAAGGAAATCAGCTCGCCTCATCGGAGACAAGAAGGGCGATGGCGACACCGCGTGCTCCGGCGGCAAGAAGCGCGCGTATTGCTGCGACGCTGCTGGCGACTCGTATTCGCCCGTGCCATGGAAAGACCTCTTCGATACCACCGATCCCTTGACCGGAGAAATCGACTCCTTGGATGGAGACGCAATGACACTCAATGCCGAGTTTGACCAGGACCAGGACTCAGGCGCCGGCAGTTTGACTCAGATGATGACGACGTGGGAGCAGGTACGACCTCGAGTATGCCGGAGGATGAGAATGAGAATGATGAAGCTTTCGGCGAGGTTTGTCTTTTTTCAGCGCCTGTCTCTTGTTAAGACGGCACACTGATTTCTCGCTCTTCTCAGGTGTTCATCGATTCGCCCAATGCCAACGCGGTCTCCTCGCTTGATATTTCCGCCAACTGGGTGATCACGTCTTGCGATGCTCGTTCTGATCGGCCGCAGGTCGCTCTTGCGTACTGCACCAAGCCCGGCGACCCCGCATGCTCGCACGTCTTCATTGGCGGCGCGGAGAACACAATCGTGCAGATGCCAAAGAGCTGTGGACTCGGACCGTGGGCGCGTGTTGCCACTCTGGCACCCCACGCAAATCAGTCCATTCTCTATGCACATGGCGATCATCAACAACGAAAGCGCGCAGACGAACCCGTGTATGAGCTTCATTTCGATTATAGTATGTCTTCGTAGATAGCACGTCTGCTTGATGCTGACATCCTTACAGACTTTGCTGCCATCCCCGACGACAACGGTCCTGTCTACATGCGGGCGGACGTTACTGACATGCCGGATTACTGGGACACTGTTGTGGACTCTCCTCCCGAACGTCGCGAATGGTAATTGGACTTGCCCTCTCTGTTGTTGCTTCAGCTGACATCCCTTTAGGCGCCAGAAACGCGGCCTACCGGTCGGGAAGTCAGGTCTCCAGAAACGGTGGTGGGGAGTGTTCACGAACTGGCTTAAGAAGCTCAACACAGTCGACTCTGACAACTCTGTCTCTCGCAACTTCCACTGGCGCGACAAATGGAATATCTTCCATGCGGAAACGTCGTGCCCAGGTCCTCCTGCATACGAAGCCAGTCTGGACATCACGCTTAAGGGTAAAGCTAAGTTCGACTCGCGCTATGGATTTATCTCCAGGGAATGATCGTCCGCCGACCGTCAAGGCAGCGTACCTTTATGTGAAAGCGGACGCGGCAGCAAGCGCGACACTCACGGTGCAGGGCATGGCGAAGGTTTCTTACGACTCGTCAATTGTTACGTTTGCAAAGTGTGAGTCGCACTCAGCTCACTTTTGCGAAGTACGCTGGCTGATATCACCTCTGGCAGTCGGCTTCCCTGGCCTCTACTAGTGCGTGCGGGAGTTATCACTTGACCTGCGAGCCTGACCAGGCTCTGATACAGCCCTGGTCTTTTGACAATCGGTCCCTCTCTTGAAATCAACGGTTACAGTACGTTTATCAGCCACACCACTTTGGTATTTCATCTCATTCTCTTTCTAGTCTCTGGGAGCTTTCCGTCCAAGGAACACTCGACACGAGCATCGCTTATACTATG
>JARJLF010002336.1:0-41744 GCA_029378395.1 Mycena leptocephala
AACGAGTGAAGACTCGAGTTTTCGGCCTTCTCAGACTACGCCGGGGATTGAGCCGACTGTGGTCTGGGCACCCACGAGTCACCGTTGAGCAGCGCAACGTGCTCTCCTTATTTCGTCTTTGCGTAGCTCCTGGTTGGTTCGACGGCGAGGGCTTCGCTCTAGCAGAGGCACATATATACCATGGACTCTTTACCTATTTTTGGACCGATCGTATTTACACTCATTACCGCTGTCATGTACAGGGGTTCGCCTCTTGCTTCCCACCACCACCATCTATTATCTAAGGCTTTCCCTGCGAGATTCTGAGCCCTTACGATTCCTCTGAGCTGAGTTTTTGATATCCTGAGCTCATATTCTATTCTACTCTTAGTCCAGATTCATCCCCGCTGGCTATCGGCTTCCTACAGCACGCTTGCATTCATTTACCCAGCACGACCAGCACCTCCTCTGTCCACCTCAGGATACAACCTTACTTCTACACCGGACCGGTTGAAAATTTGACTGACTTGTGGTAAATGGCGGACCTTCAGCAATACTTTGGGTGTGACGACGCCTTCGACAGGGGGGGGGGGAAAGTGATGCTCGGGCCAGATCCTTGGAATACAGCTATAGATTAATTGGGACACCGTGCGCTGAGACAACTATTTTATCTCACCATTGATTGGAACCGAAGCAAGCGCCAAGTCGGTCAGCCGTTGGAATGCTGCACGGCGTAACAACAGGTGGGGATGTTACTAAACGTAGAGTGAATGAGACGGTGTGTGCGCACTGAGGCAACGAGATTTTACATACAAATGGCACAACAATGGGCTTAACAATGGGCTTAAATACCGACACACAGGTTTATCTGCTTGCCATCTGAATGGGGCGTCGATAAACTTCATGTACGATGGACAGCCACATACGAAAAATGGCGGACGTCTATGAGGGTGATGAAACGGATGGCCACGTGCGGAGATGGTACGGAGAAGAAGGGCGTCCGAGACGAGAGGAGGGGTGACCTATGGGGTGGAGCAGGTGGGCGAGTGAGATGTACACGCGCCGCGGGCAGTCAAGGCGACGGGGCCGTTCCAAATGGAACACCATCATCGGGCGTGAGTGCCGTTGGAAGCATTACAAAGAGGGAGAGGGAAGGCGAGGATGTGCGAGGATACACGTTGTTGCCGGCGCATCGGTATACAACGGACGTGTTCTCACGGGGATTAAGAGGAAGAGGCAAGGAGGAGAGAACGAGGGAAGACGGCACGCGTTCTGACCCGATGAATCCCGAGGGCTGCATAGAGGCGTGTCAGGAAAGGGGACGCGGAGCAACGGGCGAATACGGCGGGGCAGAGGAGGAAAACGGCAAGTCAAATAGTGACAACGGAGCTTGTTTGCCGCTGTGGGTCGGGAGGATGACGTGAGAAGCGATGCGCGGCCAGGGATGGACCCCGGAGGGGCATACAGAGGTAGGTGAAGGAGTGGGCAGCAGCGGCGGCGAGTAGAGAAGCGTAGGGGGGAGAGACAAGGATAGGCCGTGGATTGCCGACGAGATGGGTTGGCTGAGCAACAGAATGATGGTTGAGCAAGGGAATGATGACCAGCTGACGTGGGGCGGTGGATTGAGGTCGGGTGGGTTGGGATGCACGCACTGAGCGCGAGTCGTCGACGGAGAAGACAAGAGATGATAGCGCACGCGCTGATCCGGCCGGGGGATGTCGGCACACGGCGCCAGGCAAACACGTCACGTGAACGCGTTTGGTGGTGAGCACAGGAGGTTTGGGGCGGACAGGGGCGCGGTAGGGGAGCGTAATCAAAAATACCGTGGTGGACAGGTAGGTGGCGACGAGATCGGTGTGAGGTGGGCGGAGGTGGGCCGGTGGTCGCAGGAGGCGGTTGCGTAGGTGGCCGGGAGTTTGCGGAAAGTTGACAGTAAATGGGGTTTTCCGATGGTTCTACTGGGTATAAAATCGAAAAGAAATCGAAAAAGGAAAGATCTCCGAGATGCCCGGAGGGCGTCCCAAACACATATCTAGGGTGTTCTCATTTGAATCAAGCATCCAATGATGTTTATTCAACCATGTAATTCCCATACACAGTAGATAGCCAACGGAAAACTGTTCATTTCGGTACAGAAACACAGAAATACATTTCTAGTCCAGTCAACAAACCTACTCCTTAAAAACCCCTCCCAAGCCTCATTGGATTTTGCGTTAAGACCTCGCGAGCGTTCGATTTTCTTGGAAGTGGTGGGATTTGAGTTGTGCTGGGCAAGGATTATATAGACTCCAAGTCAGTGTGTTCCTGTTTCAACACATATATCAGTGGTGCCCTCCGAGCCCCTGCACAAATTTAGCTTCACTTCGGTTAGTCTTAAAGTGAGCTATTTCTACGGTCTATAATTACAGTAGACATCGAGGGATGAGCATTTGATCCCAAAATATACTCCTGAGGTACAAACTCGGTCTCAGGGTGCAAAAACCCAACACAGTCAAAATGTTCAATCGGCCTGGAGACAATTTTTGTCGAAGCACAGCAGACCATCCGTGCATGATATTGGCTACTTGTCTTGATACACAGTAATAGCATGGGAACACTTTAACCACTGCATTCAACAGGGTGTCAGTTGAGCAAAAATATAACACTGTATTCAAGTTTCTTCCAAGCCTAAATACATCATGTCCATGCTCCCAATCAAATGAGCTGGGATTATTTGTTTCGAATTGAGACAATGTCACCCTTGAAGACTTGTTAGCGGAGTTCCATGGCAGTACCGATTGAATGAGACCCATTTTTCTCCATGTTTTGACAGCATATATTATAATATTAGGCCAACCAGGGGACCCAACTCTCTGAATGTATTAATCAGGTATTCAGACGGCCCTAAATCGCATCCCAAACGCGTGCCGAGGACGCAACGCAACAAAGGAAACTTTAGGAAAGAATGGCAGATAACAGGAGAGTGGAATATCCTATGATATGTCCGATCCATATGCGGACGGATTTGGATCAAAAAAGGCCTCCATGTCCCATCATAATGCTGACGTTTAGGCCCGAAATCGGCGCTACGTCCGATCCAAACTGCTGACGGAACTGGCCGGTCAGACTTGATGTTCGATCCACATTAGGACGGAAGGAGGAGGGGTTGAACTTTAAAGGGAGGTGCTCGCAATTCTCCGTCAAACTCTAAGTACTAAGTATTTGTTAACATGTGAACAGTCTGAACAACATAGCTCTGAGATGGTACTTATTTGTGTGAGTGCGCCACGCCCAACGCGACTTGAACAGCTGTCGAAATCTCGGAACGCCACACCCGAAGGACCGTCTGAGTCGGTGATAGGGGCAGGAGAGGAGTCTGAGGAATCGGAGCATGCTGAAAGCGGGGGAGACTAGACCCAGAACCCCGTAGACTGTCTCTACGTCTACGTTGCAATGTATATAATCCCGTTACTCAAATTCCGTTTTTTCGTGTTATGCGAACGGAAGCCTTGTTGGCGAAGGTCCGATCGGCTGTGCTGACGGATGTGCGTCGCTCAGAGGTCCGATCGGTTTCGCTGACTGTTTTGGCCGAAAAACTACTTACCTGATCACAATGCGGACACACTTTCAGGGAAAACTGATGAACGGAAACGGCCAAAATCGGGCGAAATGGATCGGACATATCATAGAATATTCCACTCTCCTCAGATAACTTTGATAACGATGTCACATCAGCCAGCTGACCCGTGACAAGTTATCTGCCATGTCACAAGGTTATCTGCCATGGCATTTTACTCCATACCCGTCGCACCACTTTCAAATTTGAGTCAGCAGAATTGGTTTATATTCTTTTATACACGTCCTCAAATATTTCCAAGCTTTTAGGAAACCACTACATGGAGCAATGGGTGGGTGGCAGATAACTACACAGCCACATGGCAGATAAATGCCCAGCTGATCGATCGGTAAACCGTAAATGGGCGCGAGATGGGCATTTTGATGCGGAAGTGGGCGCAGGTGAGGCGTGAGGTGGGTGGAGGAACCCGGAAAGATGGCGCAGGTGGGCTGAAGGTGGCTGTTTTATATGGTGTTCACTTTGTACATTAAAGTTCACACACACAAACGGCGGGTTTCACACACACATTTACGGCAGGTTCACACACACATTTTGAGAATTGCCTTATTTGGCATGTTTGGGCCTGTGTCCCTACGCCGCCCTCCCGCCATCACCGTTCCCGAACCATCACAAGTCTCTTTACCCTCTTGCTGGGCTGCTAGACCGCAAATCATAGAATCCAGATGTGTTAGAAGAACAATTAAAACATTTTTGCCTCTGCAGAATCCCTTGCAAGGTCTTCAAATGCACACTATTCACTGCGTTTTCCCGAAAATATCTACGCCATGGACAGGCCGGGGGATCTCCAAAATGGGTCACTTAGCCATACGGTAGCGACTTGAGCTGTGCATAGGCAGACGGGCCGAGGGATCTATACATAATCCACCATGTCCATGGTATGTGCCCAATGGATAATCCTAAAGAGTGCTCGGGTGGACGCATTCGAGATGCCACTTGGTATGCTATGGACAGATTGCCTGTCCTCGTACGGCTAGGTGCAGGGCCAGGCGACCTGGCTGAGATGTGCATCGGTGCATATATTACTTGTTCACCCTATGCTAGACAATACGATGGCAAAATTAAATCATAGTAATAGGAGTGTTATTATATAATCCTGCCCGCCGCCCCTGCTGCTGCCGTCCCGCCCCGCCGCAGTCTGCAATGCCAGCCCGTCGGACTTGATCGCCCGCAAGCACATGTACTCCTCGCTTAATGCACATAATTTGTAGTCCTCAGCAAGTCTGCATGTAAACTGATAGGTAAAATGTAAAAATGCTCACCGCCGATGCCGACCACATACGGGATAGTGTAAGAAAGAAATGTGAACTATGCACCGAGACGGTACGTGCCCAAAGGCACATCCACATCCGCGATGTTATGTCTCCCTAGACGCGTACATTGTTTCAAAAAAACCTTCATCGCATGGGCCAGAAGAAACATAGCTCAAACATAGATTCCACCTTTATATTCGTCATTCCACGCACCAAGGCAGCCGCGAATGTTCTTGGCTGAACAAAGTTGTGTGATTTGCCGGGGTGCAGGATGCGGGTCCACAGCGGCGCGTCGGCATCGTCGTTGGAGCGGAGGACCCTCGAAGCTCGATGAGGAGTGAGAGGCAATAAATTATAGTCAAAAAAACCATTCGTTGAAAAGCAAGCTTCTGTCGGGCCAAAAGAGCGAGTGTGGAACTATATTCTCGGCAAGCCAATCATCTAGCATGGCGTGGCGGGCAAGTCGGGCAGCACGCAAACGGGCTCCATTGCGCAAGGTCATAGCACTGGGACGTTTAGGGAGAGGAGGTGTATGAGGGGAGAACCTGCTCGAGCGTGCGGCAGAACGGGAGGTCGCGGACTCGGACTTCATTGAATTCGACTTGGAAGATTTCAAGGCAAGCCAGCCTTTTTAGAAGGCGGCGCAATGCCCAGGTGAAGGGTCCCAGAGTGCCATGGGAGGCCAGGCAAGCTGTCCCGTAGTGCCACAGGAGGCTAGTCGAAAGAGCCATCCCATGGACACAAAGGCGGTCAGCCTATCTGTCCATGGCGGGTGACAGGCGCGCTATTTGGGCGAGTTTGGCTGTCCAGATGTGGATTGATTGGGGGATTCTCTGTCTCTCCCGGCCGGTGGCGAGGCTCAAGAATAGGTAGGCTACATGTATGGATTGCCAGGACAGAATAGCTATCCTACTGGTCCACCCCACAGGATATTTTCAGCAAAACGCAGTGATTTTGCTGTCTGCAGTATTCACGGAGGCAAAATGGCGCCTTTTGAGTCAATGTTTCAGCCTGTGTCGCGGTGGAAAAAATTCTGTTGCCAACGACCATTGCCCTTTTTTGCCCCCTGCTCAAAACATGTCTGACCCCACTCTCTGTCGCGGCAAAGACGCAGATGGCAACCAGTGCATCTGTATGCGATGTGACGAGACGTACAAGGAAGACGGGACCAACCGGAGTCTCTGCAAAAGCTGCGATCATATAGCAAGTGCTCATCCTGAGCCAAAGCCCAGTGTCGGTGCTTTTGTCAGGGGTTTCCGAGAAGCGGCGAGGCTAGGTTCAGGTTCAGGAACTGCCAAGGCCTCCAAAGAGGAGGCTGAAGCGGAGACGAGTGCTGGCTTGCGGACTAAAAAGCGCAAGTCTGACACCGACACTGAACCTGCTTCAAAGAAGGCCAAGGGCAAAGGCAAAGTAAGTCCATTCAATATTTGTCCGAGTCGTCGTTGTCGTTGTGGAAGTCACTGCTGATGATAGACTAGGAAGTCCGAGGAGAGAAAGTCAAATATGGGAAGCTGGTCTTCCTTACATGTGGAATATCTGTAAGTCCGGTCTCAAACGTCCTATATCCTCTTCCATTGATATGGTGTGCATTCAGAATGGTGCTCTGGAAAATCCCAAGATTCCATCTGCACATCAATTGGAGGCCATGCGTGCTGCTGGACTCGTCCGGTTGACAAATCCCAAAAAGCCTCTGCTCATCGACACCAACTGGGGCAACAAGGAGGCTAATGCTCACGTCAAGGAGTTGGTCGCAGACGCTATTGCCTTTCTTGAAAATCAGCCATACACCGGCAATCCCAATGACTCACTGCCGGTCAAGAAGCAGCTGTGGATGGGCTGCGTCAAACAGGGCAAGAGCCTTATCGTTGCGGGTGATCCTCTCCCGACAGGCGTGGAGCTAGCAGACCACTGCAAGGCTGCGGGTAGGTCTACCAATGAACGGGTACATTTCCTGGGTGCGCATTGTGTACCATTTTATTGTGCATGGAAATACTGACATATTACAAAAAGCATCCAAGGCCAAGATCGCCGAGAGGCACTGGAAATGGAACGCTTCCGATAGCGAGGATTTGGGTAGCGACGTTGACCCTGGTCCATCTGAGGATATAATCATGACGCCGCGCAAGCCTGGTATGTTTTCTTGATACCTTAATTCCAAACTTCTCTTACCCTCTGTTAGCGCCTAAGAAGCAGCCCAAGATCAAGTTAGAGCCCAGTGAGTGCATTATCCTATTATCCATTCGTTTCTCGTAACCAAATAAGTGGCAGGTGTCAGCTCAGAAGATGAATCTGACATGAGGAAGGCGGCAAAAATGAGGACTCGCATCTCTACTGGTACTGAACTCAAGCCTCAGCTCTTCGCTTTCCATGCTTATTTCATTCCAGGGACATTCAAGCGCAACTCCCTCTTTATCCCGGGAAGCAGCGATGGCCTAGAAGACCCCCAGGATGGGCCGTCTGGATTGACCAACGAGGATATTGTTATCGTCAGCGATGACGACGATGACCCGCCTCTGGCCCCAACTCTTGCCTCTGTTTTTGGCACAAGATCACCTTCACCCGTCCCCTCCTTCGAGCCATTATCTCCTAACGAGGACCCTCCTACCATTTTCGATGATCTCGATTTTGACCCACTTCCCTTGGATAATATAGCTAGTGGTTCGTCATTGGCGAGCTCCTCTTCACTCCCCAGTGCCACTACCTCCGTGTCGTCCAGCTTCGGTGGAGGTGGTGGTCTATTTGCACCCACCTGGGCCACACCAAATTGGTCTACCATTACCGCAGATACAGGGGGCAAGTCCTCTAGCCTCCCCCCTCCCGCTCCCAAAGCTCCGGCCGATGTGGAGGCAAAGCCACGCTTCAGGAAGATGGGCAAAGGTCGGGCGAATCGCGATCTCTCCGCCAACCCTGGAGCACCCTAGTGCTAGAAAATTCTGGATTCTGTCCATATACCCTCCGTCATTTGTAGATTTCTTCGGACTTGTTTGACCTGACCATCGTTCTTTTATTTATATATTTATGTCCTTCCCCCCCCCCCCCTCATTGAAGCGTTATTTTCTTTATTTATTGTGTCGGGCTTTCTCCCCTTTATTCATCTTTCATCTCATCCACTGTCCTTACTCGGTCATCTCTCTGTTTCCCGTGGCATACCCATACATCCACTGTCCTTACTCCCTGTTTCCCGTTGCGTACGCATACTCATACAGTAGCATGTCAGGCGGAGTCCTGCACTATTAATTGCAATTAATTCAGTTCTTGTACATAAAAAACAGACGCGATACTAAGTGTGTCTAAACCCGTCTCATAGAGACATAGCAGCTGGCCGCCTGTGAAGGTACCGAAAGGGACTACCAAACAGAGCCTCTTGTCTCCGGCGTCTCTGTGGGCCCATGTACACGCACTGAGATTGATCACAAATCCGCCGAAGGGGTAACACGGGGATGAGGCGTCGAGAGGGAGGTGCTCGACAAAGATACTCAGCTCATCGTAGTCGTCCGGTAGATACTCTTTGAGCTGCAAGGAACGCAAACTGGGTGGATACAACTCGTGCTCGGGCTTACTAGAGCTGCGTGGAACCTGGAGCGCAGGTCTGAGAAAGCTGGCGGAAGAGCAGCTCCTTGCGTATCCATGAAGGCCACAAATGAAGCAGCAATATCGGGAGGAACAAAGATGTCGGGCATTAGAGTTTGTAGGGAAGGCTTAGGAGGAGCTCGCGAGTTCGACGGACGTCCGTCGATTCTTTACGCGTCAGGTAACAGGTCCCACAGTGTTATGTCGAAGAGGCAAACGCGACGCGACTTGGGTAGAGATGGGAAGAAAGGTTTGTTAATGTCCCAAAAAGGAAATCACGGCTTTCTTTCCGCCACCTTACTATACGAGTATCCTACGCTTTCTCGACCACCTCTCGGTCCTCAAAGTCTTCAAATTACTGGCAACATGGTCTCCATATACTTGTACTGCCTCAGAGCCCTTGATACCAGTGGAGTTGCTCACAGAGATAATTCAAAACGAAGGGCTTCTGCAGGAATTGAGGCAAACCCCGATCATTCCTGGGCCAAATCTGTCGGTCCAAAGCACGCCCTTCAAGGCTGGGATCTTCCCTAGAATGACTCCAATCTATCCTGGACATGAAGCACACCAATTCTAGGTCTGCACTGGTGACCCTCAACCTTAAGGCTTGGCTGCTAGATATGTAAGTATCTCCGCCAATATTTACTCAAATTGTTTGAAACAAAGCACCTACAGCACCCTCTAGGTCTCCTCTTGACATGTGTTCCATCGGTACCGCACTCCGGGCGGAAACGCGTCCGCGCGAGGCTTCGTCGTCACAAGCCACATCAATCACCCCCTGACAAAAGGCAAGTACGTATCTCATTGACCTATTGACCGAAATGCCTGAGCCAAAGCATGAACAGCACCCTTTGGCTCCCCTCTAGACGTGCATCCCATCGACACCGCTCTCCGAGCAGAAACGCGTCCGCACGAGGCTTCGTCATCACGGGGTACATCAATCACCCCCCCCCCACCAAAGGAAAGTCCCTATCTCATCGACCTATGGACCAAACTTCTTGAACCAAAGCATGGACAGCACCACTTGGTTCCCCTCTAGACGTCCATCCCATCGATACCGCGCTCTGGGCGGAAACGCATCGACGCGAGGCTTCGCCGTCACGGGCTACATCATTCAAAGCCACACCAAAGGCAAGTACATATCTCATCGACCTATGGACCAAACTTCCCGAACCAAAGCATGGACAGCACCCTTCGGTTCCCCTCTACACGTAGTATTAGATAGACATGTATTGGCAACTAACTAGTATGCTCAATTAATAACAATTTTACTATTCTGAGTCATCCGAGTCAGAGGAAACACCTAGTCTGTAGTTTAGCCGGTGACAGGTGCTTGGAGGTCGCGGTTATTACATAAACATCGGAGTTTGAATTTACCCCAAAGCTTTGCAACACTTCCAACGCTCTCACCATGATAATTTTAGATGCAAAATGAGTTAAAATTGTATTCTAAAGACATCTGTCTCCTCAGAATGGATGGTCTTATCCATGTTGGAGCTGGGACGAAAAGGCTGCTCGGTAAGCAGCCGAGCCATCAAAACTCGGCATCTTTGTTTTTGGCGTTTATTGCTGAGACTTCGCAGGAGAAGAGACCCAGATTGGATCACTGAAGTTGAATCTCCTCTCAAATTGTGGAAAGACACATTCTGAAAGCCCTCTCGACATCCGCAATTTTTTTTTGATTATATAATAGCCTTGACCTCCGATCGCGGATCACGGGTAATTGACAGACTACAACAAAGCGAGGTACGAGCTCAAAAATTGTTGTAGTGTCTGTTTATAAGAGACTAGGAAATACCGTCGCTGCCCGAATCTGACCGGTCCTCTTCCAGCTCATGCAAGGCTCTGGTCATAAGATCCAAAGCTTGTGCCCACCGCACTGCCTTCGCAAACCACTCTTCCCGCCCTAGGATCACCACCAACTCCTTTCCCTTCGTACCTGGTCGGATCGTCTCGAGCTCAGGATAATCCTCTTCCTCCCACTCATCCTCAAGAACCCCGTAGTCTGCGGGGAGAATCTCGGGCTGGGCGAGAAGATCCTCCAAGAGCCGCAAGAAATGATCTTCGAGCTCCGTTTCCTTGAAAGGCGAACGATGCTTAGCCACCTTGACAGGCTGATGACGGATGTTATGGGTGAGGTCGGCTTGCACTTGGTTCTCAAGCTGCTCCTCCACGCTCGGTTCATCCTCGTCGCTATCACTGTCCTCGGTATCGTCGTCAGAGGCAATTCCGGCACCCGTGGCATGTCTGGCTCGGCGCAAGCGAGGGCCTACAACACCGTAGTATCGGTTGATGGCATCTGGATGTATGCCGTCCAGAGGGTCATGGCGGTAGACACCTTCGGTGAGTTGACGAAGGAACCGGATGTCCTGCACATGTATGTGAAAAAAAAAAACAATAATTTAGAATGTAACATCAAAACGCACTGCAGGACTCTGGTCACTGGTCAGGCGACCTCGTAGTGGATGCAAATTCCACTCTTCTTGAAATTCAAGGCAGTCGTCATTTATCTCTGAGAGGAACAAACGGTGGAGCAACCAGAGATGACTGGGATCCTTGCGGTCGAGATGATGGAGGCGACCGAGGCGCGTGAAGAAGGCTCTCCAGCGGCGTGCAAACTGGGTCCCTACTTCAACCCATAATCTTTCAATGCGGGTGTTTCGGGTAGATCTATTATCAAGTCAGAAGGCTGTAGTGGCATTGAAGGCGTCCAACTTACGATCCCCACATAAAAGACGCCCTTCCCGACCCTCGATGCATGACCATCCATACCGCGACCTTTGTGTTCTCTCCGCCTCCATCTCCGCGCAATCGAGACGGAGTGCCGTAGGCTTGAATGGCGGCCATAAACACCTCAAGCACCGTTGAAGCTAGGTTGTTGGTGCTTGCTTTGAGGCCTGTGACCTGCGGCAAAAGAGTTAACCATTATTAGAAACAAAAGAAGGGAGTGGACTTGCGGTGCGACAGTAGCCGTCTGCAAATCCGTGTAACACAATGCCCACCAAATCAGCTTGTGATGACCATCGCAATGCCATAGGTAGTTGGGCCGGGGGACTTGGTAGCATCGGCGCCTGATAGCGAGACGCGTACGGAGAGCTTGACCCAGAGCATCAACTCTTTTCAGAGAATTACGGGCTCTTTCTCTTTGAACTCGGAGCCCATGTCGGCGAAAGTGGCCGCGAAGATAACGAAGGCCGGATGAGGGTTTGCGGGCTTTGTACTGGCGGGTGATAAGGTCGAGCTCGTCGTCATCTATATCATTGAACCTCTTCTCCAGCCCCAGCTCATGCATCCGCTTTCTCAAGGTGTGACGGTGGACCTTGAGGGCGTCGGCCAGAGCACCGAGTTTGATGTTGCGGTTGGAGGAGGTGGCCTCTTTGAGGTACTCGGGATCTATGTTCTTTGGGGGACGGCCGTGCTTTCCTGAAAGCCCCTGGGTAACAGGCTCCAAGAGGACAATGTTGTCCCGTTCTCTGGATAGAAATTTCAATATGCATTGATCTGGCAACATAGGCAGGAATATAAAACTTACACTCTTTCGGCGGCAAGTGCGGCGATCTGGAGTTCATAGACTAGAGGTCCCAGTATATTGGCACATTCATCAATCCAATCCCTGGGAACCTCGGTCTCCAATCCTTCGAGAACGGGCATTAAGTTGTCGATGATATTGGAGGAGAGGAGTTTGTATCGGAGAGGATCGCTGTCCTCTCGATGAAGGGCTTCGAGGGCTCGGACATACGCGTTGTCTAGGACTTGTCTGCCAGTGATAACGTTAGCTATCCAAGGCTGATCAGCAGGAGGAAGAGGGGGTAGGTTTTCGGGAAAATCGAAAGACTCCATGGCGGTCAGGAGCACAGATATCTTGACACATGTGATCGCTTTTCAAGTCTTCACCGCATTCATGACTAGGCATCCTACGCTGTACTTTTCGGAAGGCACTCTGACCCTAAAGCCGAGTGAAATCATTTATCTTCGCGTCCGTAACTGACCTATATTCAAGGCTGGTGATGGGTCTGGAATACTGTACAATGTCTACCGTGCCCCCCTTATTTTGCGAAGCGAATTCTTCGCGGGGATGCTGACCTTGCCTATCCCTAATCACCCCCCTATGTCTCTGGCAGACAACGCAAAGGAGTACCTTGAAAAGGCGCGCAAGGAGGGTCTAGAAGGCACCAGCGATGAGACCGCCGTCCTGCTTCCTTTTCAAAGACTGGATTGTCGCAGCTTTCTACGAAATAATGAACAATCCCAATATCAACGATATTTCCCCGGAGCAGGAAGCACTCATGGGTTGGAAGGCATACTGCGCTTTAGCTACGGCAATGGCGGCAGTGATGGACTACCGTCTGACTCTGGCATGGAACCCACCAACGCCTAATCATTGTAACTGGTGCACTAATCACACCCTCTGCCGTTTGGAGTGGGAGAAAGGGTGGACTTCAATACCGGGTGTGCTGGGTGCTCTCCTCAAGGACGAACTTGCTGGCTTGGAAATCCACGACAACCTGGAGATGTATCCAGTGGGTGCGATGAACGTGGAATGCCACCGGCGGACTTGCGAGGGGTTGAAACAGACGTCGGAGAGGAAGAGCATCTTGAGGGTGGAGGAGTCGATCACCGACCAGGCCATACAGGAGCTAATGAGGCAGCTCGGTATAGTTTAGATCTTGTTGGGCAAAATTTATGTGTGTTATTTAGTGAAATGTGTGTGAATCGGACCGAAAATGTGTGTGTGAAATCAGCCTCAAAAAGTGTGTGAAAATGCGTGGAATTTGTGTGTGAAACCAACCCTAAAAAAGTGTGTGTGTGTGGGTGCGCAGAAATTGTGTGTGTGGAAGCACTTTGTGTGTGGAATATTAAATGTACAAAGTGAACACCATAGTTTTACAAGGGAGGTGGCAGCGCAGGTGGTCGGAAGTTCACGGAAAGTGACCTGCAGATGGGCGGAGGTGGGTATTTTGCAAGGGCGAGGTGGGGTCAGCTGAGCGCCGGGAGCTTTCCGAGGTAGGTGGGCGCCGATGTTGTCCGAGGAGGTCGCGGAAGTGTGGGAACGGTGAGTTTGATGACAAGGTGCAAATGACCCGACACATTTCCGGGTCACGTGCCATGCCGATAAATGCCGATGGCCCTCAATGGCCATTGTCCGCAGTATTACTATTAGGACGTTGGTTGACTTGGAAATGGTTCAGGCTTTAGATAAGTACTGCTTATATGGTGTCAATTCCAATAAAATATCGAAAATGCGACTGTTTCACTGCGACGCGACAAAACTCGCGGACTCTCGCGATTGAGTCGCGAATTCTGGCAGCGCACATTGCCCGAATCAATCCAACAATCTAATTTGACTACTTGAATACAAATCCCATAGTATTCTCGCGTCGTCAGCGTTCGTGGCGATCACCCGACATTGCCCACGTTGTTTGACGGTTCCTATTCGCATTCCTGTAATTTTCAACGTCTTTCACCAAATCTTCAAGGTCATGTCCAAGGCCCCTCCGCAAAATGCTCTTGACCCAGATCATGTTTCCGGACTCAGCTGGCTCTGCAGCAATCTCTGCTGCCTCCTTCCACAGTTTGGCACGTTGTTTCAGCTTGGCACACTCCTCCTGTGTTAAAACACTGTAATTAGCCTTCCGAGTCATCGTCTCATCTAAGATAGAACTTTACCGCGTCATCTTCATCTTCAGAGTGTGGGTCTCCAAAAGCGGCTGGAGCATCATCTTGACCATCAAGCCGAGGAGCTTGGGAGCTGTGACCGGCGCAGTGATGCCCAGTGTTGTTACCTTCCTCTCTCACACGCTTCCCCAAGAGAGAGTCCCTCCCTCCATCCCTCCATAGACCCGAGCTCAGCACCGTTTTATCGCCCGACCACACGACATCATCCCCCTCAGAAATACTACCTTCATCCACATCGTCGTAGCTTCCTCTTTCCTCACCGATTGGATGAAGTTCCGGGTGACGGTAGATTGGCATCGTTCGATGGCGGTAGATTTCGACCCAGAACTTGTTGGATGGTGTTACAACAGCATGGACAAGGTGCTTGCAGAGGTGATATGCATTATATTGTTGCTGGCTGCAGGAACATGTCCACCGTTTGACGTTCATCGCATATTTCTTCCCGCTAAGTGGCTTCTTCAGCATGGCATTCCAAGCTGCGTGAAATCCCGTTTGCCAGGTAGTCTCCTCTCGTGCGCGACCCCAACGGAACGTCGGATCGAGGTATACAATACGGGCATCGATTGCGGGAGTGACTTCGTAAATGAGAATGTGGACGAGCTGGTCGAGTCGGGGATGGACAAGGTTGTGCAAGTGCATGTGTTTTATTCGCTTCCAGGTGTTCTCTGCACTCATTGTCGTCCGCAGCCGCGATATATTGTCCAGGTCCCCGCAGCGCGCCCACAGTGGCCACATTTTTGGACAATACCAGCTATTCCACATGTAACCCAGGCCTCGCGCAAATCTCGCTCTTTGCAGAAGCGGTACATTTCGAGCACGCATTTCTGCCGGATTTTCTCAGCTGTGGAGTGGATTCCGTTCCTCTCAGGGAAGAAGGGGTGCCAGCAGAGGTGACGCGTGAAGAGACGGATAGCTTGGGCGCGATGAACCGCGGGGCAAAACACGTAGTCAGCATCACGCGTGGATTTCTCCCCAGCCTCGCACATGTAATCAGGGACATCGGTGCGCTCAGGCTTCTTGCTCCGAATTATAGCCTCAACATCCTCCTCCGCATCCTCATCTTCGCTGTCCTCGCCTTCCACGTCGCTTTCGGTCGGAATTTCTTCCGGCATTTCTGGTGTGTCCGAAGCATTCACCGCGTGACTCGTCTTTCGATTGATGGTGATTTTTGGCCCTGCAGTGACCACAGGTGAGGGATTGGGTACCTCCCCCATGAAGCGTAGTCTGAGGAAAGGGATCCTCGTCGTAGGAACTTTGGGTCTCTAAGCGGAAGTGAGTCATGATTTTGGATTTCCATCTTTGCCACTCACCGGTGTAGGCTTTGTTTCTTGGGCAACCGGAACGAAATCAGGGTCAATAGCATGGAATTCGAGACGTGCTTCAAGGACGTTGTAATGTGCTGGTCGCCGTTTGAGAATTGCTAACTGTGTTTTGACAGCTCGGACCGCGTGCCAATAGCACAGCTGGTGCTTGGCGTCTGGAACACGTACGCGACATGCATTGATTTCGGGCCAGTATTTGTCCGAGAGCGTGGCGAGGAATCGAAGACCCCATATATCTTGCAAGTGCGCCAAGATTGATTCAAGATATTTTTTGCTGACTATTCGGTGCGCTATTCTTCTCAGATTTAATCAACAGGTATGCCAACGGGCAGCCGGACCCGGAGATCTCTCCGATGAATATGAGCAGCTCAAATTGACTTTTATTAGTCTCCCCTGCATATACTCTGCTAAGCAGGAGTTCTTTGGGGTGTATATCGTTACTTACAAGCGGAATCCATGGCAATCTCACGAACTTGGCCACCCCACTTTTGCAAGACACTCGGGAGGGCGAACGCCACCGCAGAGAAGCCCTCAACCGAAGGCAGTACAATGGGCTCTGCACGAAACATGGGGTGACCGTCGTAAGTTCCTGTCTGCTCCGTAGATGCTCGTTCGATGATCTTGATCGCGGATTCCACCTCGTTGTCGCCCATCTTCCATTTTTCACGATCCGTTTTTGCCCAAAGGGTATAGATTGCACGCCGCGAGAAGGGAATTTTGGTGCGGTCTTGATACTGCGGGAGTGTCAAGACATGATTCCAGATCTACGTCGCAACAACAGTTAGTATTGCTAATTTATACGGTATCGTCTTACTGACCTGGCTCGTATTCAAGTGAGGATTAGCCCCAATAAACTCTTTAATTGCTAACGGAACATCGATGCTACAGTAGGGGATATGATCTTGCTCGTGTTTGAAACGTACTAACGCCTCGGTAGATTCGTTGCTAACTGTAATATGAAGCCAGCCATCGCAGTCGAAGCACTCCATCTGACGAGAGGTACGGTGTTTATCTGCATCATCATGTTTCTTGGGTTTGTGTTGACGGTCTGCATTCTTGGCGCAGTAGTACGAGAAGCGTATGTCGCCTGTTTTCTTCGAAGTACGTTGTTTGTGATATCTGTGGGTCCCAATAATTTGGTGGTAGAGCTCAACTAATAGGTCACTTACAAGTATCGGTACCCCACACACTGCCACACCTCCAGATCAATCGCGTCGACAAGAGACCGTCCCTTCAGGTGAAGGATTTCCACATCGACAAGCGCAGAAAATGATCGCACAGTCTCGTCCATAGCAATGATGGTAAGATATTCCTCCAAGGTGAAACGGCTGAGGTCAGACAAATCCTCATTCGTGTTGTCGTCATCTGCGGGGTAGGATTCTCCAGATGTGGTGGCCTCTGCTGTTTTTTCCTCTTGTCGGCTGTCTTCTGACTGCAGACACGACAGGTCCCCGGACATTTTCCCAATTTAATGGTAAAGAACTCGCTCATCGCCGGTTTCCACGTCTTGCAGCTGCTGCACTTGCTTGTTGCAGGGTTGGCGGAGTCCATCAGAGTGAGTAGGGTGAGGGAGGAAGTCTCGGCGGTGGCAAATATCGAAGCTCGTGACCGCGATTGTTATGAGAATGTATTATTTGAGTTAAATTGATTATGTATTGTTATTCTGCTTGTCTGAGCACATCGAAAGCAATCCACTAATATTGTAATCGGGCGGACAATGGTCTACAAAATGATCGGTCCTTCACGTGGCCCGGAAATGTGTCGGGTCGATTGCGCTTCCTAGTTTGATGACGTCGTTAGGTGGCACGACTCTCAAAAACACGTGCGTAGGTGGCGGGTGGGCGAAAAACATCAAAAATGGTCAAAGCATGAAATTTTGATGCATTTCTAGGAATCAAAAAGGTGGTGTGCCCGCAGCTGTGGGAATAAAACTATGATTTATATATCGTCTGAAAGCCCCGAACGAGGGCTTTCAGACTGTATATGATACTATATACACCTCGTTAAAAGGGGCAATCGAAATTTGCGTTGGGATCAGGGTGAAATGATTTTCAGAATGCCTGCCGGTTGACATCTGTAGACATTCAATAATTGTGCGCTTGATCTGTGTCTTGGGGGAAACATCAGAATCGATACTAGGATGGGGTTTACCAACTTAGATTTGACCAAAACCGACGGGCAAGGCTGTTTTTGAGGGGTTCAAGTCGGGAGGTGCTAGGTCTGTTACACTAGCCACGCGCGGTGGCTCGTGGAGTGGACAACATCCCCGCGCTTCCTCCGCCTCTCCCTCTACGATAGCACGAAACCCTCCTCCGCAGTCGCGCGGATGTACAGCAATCTCAGCCACCCCCAGTCCAGCGTAGTCACGCAGCTCCACACAACCCACATCCCCCTCAACGCGTACCTCTATCGCTTCCACCTGGGACCCTCCCCCAACTGCTCGCTCTGCCTCGTCCCCGAGACAATCCCACACTTCCTCATCCTGTGCCCCCAGTACCGCCGCCAACGCCGGGGAACGGCCTGCCTCTCGCTCCGCCTCCTCCTTGCTGTGAAGTCCGGCCCCAAGCCGGTTCTGGAGTTCGCGCGGGACACTGGCCGCTTTCCCCGTTACGCGATCTGACATTTCTCTTTTCCTTTTATCACTTATATCATATCAATACCTCGTTCTCATATCGTCAAGAAATCTGCCTAGATACATAACTCATACACACCCTCACAGCAATCCTCCATGGTCATCCCCCACTTACTGCATCTCTCTGCTCTGCATCCACTCCCGACCAGCTAGCCACCACGCTGTAACTACGTATAGTGCCACATGGGCCCCCAGGGGCCCGCGCGCACTCTAATTGAATTTTGAATTGAATTGGATTGTTACACTAGCCACCTGTTTGAAACTGCCCGCCAGGATTTTACTTTTCCTGAGGTTTATGCAAGTAATCTGGGGGGGTGGGCTCAATACAGAATGTGTATCAGAGGGGGAGAACCCACCCCCAAAATTTGGGGTTGATTGGATAACATCAGGTTTCACACAAATTTTTGCAACGGGCTCCCACCGCACAGGATCGATATTATTAGGGCAGCTGCTCTCGTGAAAACTTGCCAAAACAGAAAAAAACGGACCGCGCCTGTTGTACCGCAAAGAGCTGTAAAGGGCTAGCAAACCTTTTTTTCAGAGTTTTCAGAACCATATGTAGTATCTTTGGCGCTTTATTTCAGTATCGAGATCAGAGGTGGGGTTGTTTGGCAAAGAGCTCTGATGCGCGGAAGCTTCTGAAATACCCTGAAGTAGATCCCCGAAATCCCCGAAATATTGTGTAATATTTTAAGTTTCTTTTTCTTTTATTTTAATAATTTCCCTCACTAGCGCCAGTATCGAGCCGAAAGTTCATCGCTACCAAGACCAACCAACTCGCACGCAGTTCAAGTGGGCGATGTGCACTTTTTTTGAATTCTATGCATGCTCGCAGATAGTGGGCGACGTGGATAGGTAGAAATTGAGATTCGCTCCGAGTCGCGAGAGCTCGACAGCGGGCGAGTGCAAAACTGGTATTGGTACGCTGCGGTACAAAAGGTGAAAGGAAATCAAGGGCTGGCCATTCTCAATCCCTGCTGACGCGTTCTCATGCTGCATGAATTCATTCTCCTTCCCCTTTCATCTGACAACCAATTGCTGCTGTATGGAGGTAAGAGTTCACGATACTAACGTAGACTATTGGATACACGGAGCAGGACTGAGGCTCGTCGAGGGAACCATCGTAACCACTGCGATGAACGGCTACATCGAACTGCAGAAAATTTCCTCATCTCACTCATCACTGTCGCTACTCTCGCCGAACTCGTACACAGTTCGCTTCAAATCCTTCTCAAACCCACACTTGATAAGAGCCTCAAGGGTTTCCGCTTTCTTATCAGGCCGTGGCGCAACGGGTACCAACTGGTCCGACCCGCGGTTGAGGTGAAAGTCGGCGACACTTGAGAACACGGGTCGAAGGAGGTGGAGCTCATTTGCGCTCACAGGAGAATCGTAGTTGAAGATGTAAAAATCTTTCTTCCGTTCGACACCGGCGATGGTGAATACAAACGTCTCCTGCGGGCATTCAGGGATATATGCGATCAGAATTATACACCCCGGTATGTCGAAGTACAGGCGTATGATTAGCCCGGCGATTTCGACGCTGAGGAAATTGGTGCCGTAGAACCGATTCCATTCGACGGAAAAGTCGGTTCGCTGTGGTGGATCGGTTTCCGGGGCGGGCTCCCTGTTCTAGTGAGCGATATCGATCACGTATTTGCCGGTAATGGGCGCCAGCCAGGCGGCAGGAAACCCCTGGAAACATTAAAACGTGGGTTGGAATGCAAGACGGTAGTGCGTACCAGGCCTTCGGGCTCAACAACACTTTGGTCGGCGGGCGCTTCGAGTTCCGTGACTGTCTGCAAAAAGATAAGGAAGGTCAAAGACAAAGGGACATTATGCGCACGGCATGGTTCCGAACAGAGGTGTGCATCGCCACCACGATGCGCAGAATATTTGATGTTTGTCTGTGTTGATTCGAAAGATTACAAGCGGCTGCTCGGCCGCTTCGCAGCCTCGCACCCCCTTCCAAAATTCAATTTTTGAGGTTGAAACCTTCAAAAAAGGGTTCACACAAAAAACCATGCACTTTACCTAATTCGCAGCAGCAGAACGGGAGTTCAAGTTGGCCGCGGCATGAGAACGAAACCAAAGAGGGACAAAAGGGGAAAGCTCAGATAGAAGCTGGCGGAGTTTAAAAAGGCTTCGGACAGACAGGCTTAATTTTATAAAGAGAGAAGTGAAGTGATTCTTGCGGATCAGTAATTGATGCGTCGCCCCTCACTTTCCACTCGTTTCCTGCTTCTATATATTGACGCCCCATTCGCCCCTCGAATCTGACGCCCAATTAACCAGGGCCGTAAAGTATAATTGACGCCCCAAACAGTGACGCCCCTACGAGGTGAGTTTTTGACTCCCAGAGCTATCAGCCAGCCGGAAATAGTGCCCAATTGTGTGGTTATTGCTAGCTGTAGTATAGTGTAACATATAGCAATGCGAACACCACCCCTTGACCTTAATTGAGTTTCTTACTGACGCCCCTACTGACGCCCTTGGGGCGTCAATGACATCACTCTGCGTCACTCGGCGTCACTTTCACTTTGCCCCAGATATATTAGATGACAGCTGCAATTCTCTCATAATATCTTTAGGGTGAAGTGCAGATGACCCCAATTCACGCGCAAGATCTTCGTCCCGGCTCACAGAGATTCCGTCTCCCAACTTCGACGAATTTCTCGCCAGTGCTCAACAAAAAAACTCGGACGTGGGGATGAATTCCGGTATTGCCGATATGTAGTGCTGGATCTAAACTTACGACGGCGATAGAACGTGGGTTTTGCGGGCCTCAGCTGATAAGCTCAGGGTAGGTATGTATCTTATCGCACGTCGCACACTCTCTTGCACCACTACCCATCTCCTTTGCACACATACCTCGCCATGAGCTTTGCAACTGTTCTCATCGCTGCGATCGTCACCGTGGCATTACATCGGATCCTCCATCGCAAGAGCGGCATCGAGAATATCCCAGGTCCACCTTCACCGTCGTGGATATTCGGTCAGTGAAGCGTCCTATTGCGATTGTATCGGCCTAATGGAACCATTTATCCAGGAAATATGCTGCAGCTACTCCTGCCCCCAAATTACGGCGACCACGAATTCACCTGGCTGAAACTGTACGGACCGATCTATCGCCTTAAGGAATGCTTCGGGGTGAGCTCGTTCGACCAATATCGGTTTATAACTTCACGCCTCCCGCAGCAAGACCGCTTGATGGTCTCCGACCCGCTTGCGTTGCAATACATCTTGAACAGCGCGCAGTTCGTGCATGGGCCAATCATAGAAAATTTCGTACATTTGCTCTACGGGAAGAGAAGCGTCTCGGGGGTGAGAGGTACGTATTTGTGCAGCGTTAACTTATGACAGTGCTGGGATGCTGAGCGTGATAACACCATAGGAGACACCCACAAACGGCTCCGCGCTGCACTGAACACTGGGTTTACCGCTGCCGCTGTGAAGAATTACCAGCCCATTTTCGAAAAGATGGCACAGGCGGTGACAATATTTGACTGACAATTTACTCCGACTCCCTCATCATACCTTTCGCATCTCTAGCTGACGGAGCAGTTGGAAAAATCCTCTGCGTCGTCAATCAATATCTCCCCTTTACTCAGCACCGCGACTCTGGGCGCAATTAGCCAAGGTATGGTATACGTATGCTGTAACTACAGTGAACATTTGTTCTGACGATTCAAGTTATACAGCCGTCCTCGGCTGTTCGACCCAAGATTTAGGAGAGGAATTCGTGGCGAATAACTGTCAGATAGTGTGAGGGATATTTTGGGTCCAACGGCTCCTTTCATGACGGCCGTTCTCCCAGGGTGCTTGCCTCCAGTCAATCTGCAGCACAGATTCTAGCCAATGCCCTTGGCGCACTCTTGCCCACTTCGGTCTTCAACGCGGCGATCTATCTTCCGACTAGTGCATTCAGGGCCATCCGCAAGGCAAAATCTCTTGCGGAGGATCTTGGGCGTCGGGTCGTACGGGAGAAGATGGATGCGGCGCGGCAGGGGCTGGAGATTGACAGCGATGTTTATGGCCAGCTTCGTGAGTTTCTGTTCGTTCTTCGCCTGTCCGATTGACAGGAATTTCTCAGTCAATCCCGTCCAGTTAGACAGTACGAAGAAAGGGATGAGCGAGGAGGCGATCGTGGCTCAGACTTCGGTCATTCTCATTGCGGGCCAAGATACCACGGTGGCCAATTTACTTCCTGCTTTCAGTCGTAGTATTTCCTAAATGCCGTTCCGTATTTAGGCGAATACACTGGCGTTCGGGTTGGTGGAGCTCGCCAGGCATCCCCATTTCCAGGATCAACTGCGCGCCGAAATTCAGTCCAATCTTGGAGCCAATCTCCACAACGTCCCATATGATAGTATGCCCCTACTCAATGCATTTATCAAGGTGCGGTAGCCGTCTTTTGGGTGCGAGAGTCGATGATGCAAGCTGACCTGTGGTCACGACGCGTAGGAGACGCTTCGACTCTATCCGTCGGTGGCTCTTGAGGACCGTATCGCCCTCGCAGACGCGGTCATTCCTATAACGGAGGTTATTAAAACCTCAACGGAAGAAGTCATTACGCAGATCCCCGTTCGCAAGGGCCAGCTTGTGACATTGGCGATTGCATCATTCCAAAGGTGCATCCCTGCTCTGCATTAGACTCCTCCTTCAAGTTCCCCGCATTGATTTATGTCTTAGACTTGAGCCCTTCTGGGGGCTGATTCACATGAGTTTAAGCCCCAGCGATGGCTTGAAGGGTCACCCTACAAGGGCGAAACAAATGTGGGGCCATACGCTAACCTGTACGTGGATTTCCTTGTTTCCCTTGCGACATCATAGCTGAGCCGGTGAATTCAGGTTGAGCTTTTTAGGAGGCCCGCGCACCTGTCTAGGGTGAGATCTCTGGGAAGCCCAGTTCAATTTACTAACAGTCTGTCCGATGTAGCTGGCGTTTTGCGTGAGTCGTTCGTTCATTAACGGTATTGATTGATTGATTTACCTCGAGGTGAGCAGGATACTGGAGATGCAGGTGCTCATATGCGAGCTTGTTGGTAAATTCTCCTTTACTCTGCCCAAGGATGATCCCTTCCGGCTGCGGTCTGCCACCATGCTCTCGCCCGTCATGTCCAATGGGGAGAAAGGCGCCCCGCTTTGCGTTACGCGAATCTTGTAGGGGGTCCCGGAGTGGAGCGGTGATCACGACTTCTACATCGTTCACATAATTCTGCTAGCAAGATTCTAAACACACGTCTGTTGATCATGCACCTCACTTTTTCTTACCTTCTGTTCGGGCCTGAGAAAACCTAGGGTTCTCAGTCAAGCTCCTAACCCTCAAGGCCCATGTGTCCGCCCTACGCCTTCAACCGCATTCAAATTCATGGGCTTCTGCGCACACAGGTATACGAGGGTGCTGAATCAAAACTACATTGTGCTCATGCGGCGGAGTTCTTCGTATTGGGTATCTGGTAACTGGAGCGGGAGACACTAATTTTTGGAGAATATGATTATCCGCACCCGCTCGAGACACCTTCGAGGAACTCGTATAATAGCCTGTCGGGCCATTCCCAAGTATCATTGGCAGATCTCGGCAGACGTGGCTACACAACCTCGGCGGGTTATCTGCCGAGATTATCTAGCGTGGATTAGCCAAGATCTGAAAATGTAACGTCGGCACATCTCGTCTACGTCTTCCAGTTGATCTTGACAGGGCATGAGTCCAGACTGGCTAGGAGACCTCGGCAGATCTCGACAGCCTGTGTTTAGATTTTCCTCCACGCAGTGCGCGTGTTGCTGGTACCCCTCGCATAGTACGCTTTGATGGTGTATTGAATACTTAATTTGGCAGTTGTTTTGGGTGGGTAATATCGCTCATGCGTAGCATGGGAATCACAGAACGAAGTGGCTAATATCATCCTCATTCAGTTATGTTGCTGACGACGCGCGCCTGTTCGTAAACAAGCTGAGGAACTTGAGGAGGCCGTTTGAAGTCCGCAAAGAGAAACAGGAGTTTTCTGGCTTATACGAAGACTTCAGATCATGGATAGTCAACCAGAAGTCCTCGCCACTCTGAGCCTCTGTTCAGCAGCATTCACTGCATTCCGGCCCCACGTCGGCAAGGTCTGTTTGCCTGGGTTGACGTCGGTCGACTTCGGCAGAGTCTGCCGACGCCACTTCGGTACATGTCGGCAGAGGTCGACCGACGTCAACCCACGTCACAGGCTCTGCCGACGGGGCCGCGGAATGCAGTGATTCCGGGTTATGTCGAACCAAATCCCACAAATATTTGTAAAGCATTTGCCCGCGTGTTGAAGAGAATAGTCTGCAGTTGGTCTACTGTCGGCGAGAGTGGAGGATGTTAGCGACATCGGCATTTTGCATGTCGTCCAGGCTGCTCGCAGTGCACGCGCCAATCCAACAGGTGAGCAGGGCAACTTGACGCGTTTCCATTTAGATGGGCTACCCTATTTCACCTGTCTATTTTGGCACAGGGAGCTCCTTTTATTAGGGGCTTGGTGGAGCAACCGAGACAGTCGTGCTCGCTGTCCGAGACAGCCCGCACAACAATCTCGAATCTCAGCTTTCATTGTTTTGAGTCGGGAGAAGACTGGGAGACGCCTTGACGCCCTGGCTATCATTTCAGCGAGGTCTCGGCTCGCGACATCCATCCGTTATTCGCATATCGAAATATCTCACGTCGACATCTCGTGAAGTCGACGCGGGCGGCATCATGGCCAGTATCGATGGTTAATGGCAGTGATACTGCTTGTTGAACTTGAACCACACTGCTGAGTTCACTGCGACATCGACCGGTGCTCGTAGGCGTCAGTCGTCTCTTTCGCAGATGGTGGTGTGAGAGGGTGTACAGGTAATTGGTTGAAGGTATAAAATCGAAAGCTTATCGGGTGCACGCGGCTCGGCAAGGATCAAATTCGCGGCTGAGGAAGCATTGTGGAAGCATGGCTTGTGAACTTGCGTAGCAGTCGGATCTCCGTTGCGGATATCAAGGGGTGTGTGCACCTCTGGCGATCGTATAGCCTCGAAATTATGGTCAGCTCTGAGTTCAGATCGAAATGGAAGGATGAATGAATAAAAGGGAGGTAGCAGAGTGAGGAGGTCAGATATCGCAAGGGAGGACAAATGGAGAAGTGATTTAGAAAGGGACTCAGCTCTGATTTGCGGCGGCGCATACTATTTGAGACCCCTTAGTTGGCCACCCTACCTAGTTGGCCACCTGAGAGCTGGAAGGCCAGGGCTTTATAATTATGACTGGGCAGAATGTACAAACGGAGTACGACCTCCAATGAATGTTCAGACCAAATTTCAGCCGAAAGTGATGGGTTGATCGAGAGCTACGGCATCGCGGATCGGGTCCGAAGCGTGGGGACATCAATTTCTTATCAATCGGACCACTGGCCTTTTTGCCATCGCCATTTCTCCACCATTTCTTAGTCAATCCGCGACTTTTGGGGCTCGTTCGGATCCCCCGATGCTGGACTTCCCTCTGCAAAGTTACTGGACGACATTTGACTGAACTACCCCTCTTAACACACTCGGGAAAAGCACAACTTTATTTGCAGGTCAGTCATGCTGGCACCGTCGCGGTCCGCGACACGGCTATGACATCGGTCTAGAACCTTACACATGACTTCTCACTATCCATTCCTTCCTTCTGAGAGCATTTCGAGGTTTCATCCATTGACCTCTGATTGCTCTGGAGGCCATTATCTAAAGTCATCCAATTTCGGTCGTGCTGATAGTCGGATTTTTTGGAGGAACGGCCAGCATCTTGGAATGGAGTTGGGCATCCAGGTGTGTCTGAATACTTACAATTGAGCAGCCTGGATCTTAATTTGGCCCATCCCGGCCTTTCTCTGAGTTGCAGAACACTCATTCATCCTACGGCCCCAATTTTGAGGGTTTCCCTCGGTCGCAAGCATGTATTCGGACCATTTCTATACCTCATATCTACACCATAACTATTTTAAATAGTGGATATAGCCTGTATCTATGATTCCAGGTGCAGCCGGCTGCCATTTGAGAGCCCAACTTATTAGTTGGCGGGTGGCCAACTAGCCTACTGTTTGGCCATGTTGGACTGCCGGTCAAAATAAATTCATTATGGACTCAAATCCTCGAATATTTCGGTGCCGGCGGACTCAAACTCTTTGCAGGATGCATGCGTTCATTCCGACATAGTTTGGTTGGTACCGGTGCCGGCAGAAGACCAGGGCTGGGGCATAAATGCTTAAGTGGCCAACTAACTGGTCTTAAATAGTATGCGAAACTCGCGTCGTCATCATTGCGTGTAGAATTACATATCGCAGGTTGCTATGGTCCCGAGATTGTGATCAGCATGAAATTCGGATTGAAACGACGAAGGAATGGAGGTGTTAATTGAGTCTGGATAGCTCGGAGGATCACCAGTTGGCTCGAGTAACAGGGCGGACTCGGTGCTCGATGCAAGCTGCTCTGGAGCGAAGTCATGAACGTAAGACGTGCACGAAGAGAAAGGCTGGGGCTCAGCTCGTTAATAGGCTCGATTCGACTCGGTTGCTCGGGTTGCTCGGTTTGCTCAAAGTAAAGTTAAAAATGGTTCGCAGATCTTCGTCAAAATTATCATGGGAGCAGGGAATCGACTCGGAATCGCTAGGGCGAGTGAGTAGAGGATTGAGTTCGTCGAGATTTCCCCGGGTCAAATCGACTCGACGAATAAATCAGTAATGATCTCAGGCTCAGGATCGGAGGACTGAGTGGATGGTGGATGTTAACTCAGCTGAGCAGAGTATGTTTTAAAATCAGGGTCTCAGATGGTGTTGAATCTTGCTCTGCGTCGGTAATGGGGTCAGGGATGGAATTCAACTTGGAATGCACGGCACTCTTCGCGGAAGCAGAGTTGAATTCGGTATTCACTGCATCAGGAAAGCCGTAGCCGAGCCATAGTTCGGCCATAGTATCCATAGCTTCATAGCAGTCCCTAGCACTTGATAGCATGGGATAGTGCTATGCGGCGAGACACTAAGCACTATGGAGTACTATAAACCACTTGCCAGCTGAACTCTGCACGCCTAGTGAGTTTTCTTCGTAGTAGTACGCAACGGCAAAATGAGAATATGAGATGGATGCATTCATAAGTAAGTATGTGCATAATGGAACGCAAGTCTAAGGAAAGCCCCAATGATAAATTGCTGAAAGCTGTTGCAGGAATGTGTCGCTTGCGCGCCACTTGCCACAAAGCAGGTACTAGTTAGAGCCGTTGCGTGGGCTACATCATGCCCATAAGCACTGGGTACAAACTAATTGGCAACAAAGCTCAACTTGTGGTACGGCCCGCTGTCCTTCTCGAGAGATACGCGGTGCTGCGGCGGTGCAGCCTAGCGTTTGAATGTTTGCGAAGCGAGTGCGCGAATAGCTGCGCACTCGCGACACCGCGGCTCGATGCAGGCGCGGCCCGCGCCGTGCGGGAGAATCGCGCGCGCACTTCCCACCACCGTCGCTGCGGCCGACGTGCTCATTGCGCCACGCCAATACGGCATGTCGAGAAGCCTGTGTCGATGCGCCACAGGAAGGCGGAAGCGGCTACGGACACGGCTGTAGACTGGTGCGGCCTGCGAGGAGTGGTGGGAGCCAGTGGGTCCAGAGTTCGCCATGGAGCGAGCCCACAGGCAGATGAAGGCGATGAAGGCGAGCTCAGAAGACGGGGAGCTCCGGCTTTGATCGGTGCTTAAAGTCCGCGCACACGTGCGTCACTGCCCTCACAAAGATGACAGTCTAAGTATTTTTTTGCGAATTTGCGTGTGGTGGTTGATTACTGTAATCTTGAACGTCTACCCTGCTGAATCGATTAATTAGGACAGAACGAAGGCAGACAAAGCACTCGCCAGTGCTTTGCCTGTGAGCAACGGCGTGCAGAGATAAGGCTGGAGGAAAATTAATGTCAGTGCAAACTCTAGCGTACATCCATATCAGAGGACGTTGACATAACTTGTATACACCGTGCCTGCTTGCCGAATGCATCACAAGTCAAATAACCAGCGATTGAGGCAAAGATTTGGGGAGCTGGGGAAGGGATCAGTGTTGAAGCAACGGCAAGAATTCCTTGAGACATACCTGTATTAACTTGAATCGTCCTTATGATGTTCCTGAGACCCGAAGTTGACCTACCGGAGAGCCTCGGCCGATGCTTGCTGCCAAATGGTGGTAGTGCAAAGCAATGGGAGAGAGTCACAGTCACAACTTGCATGATGCGTTGTACATTGAACGTCTGGAGCGAAGGTAAGTAAATATTTATAGGACCATTACTTACACATTGTAGACGCCTAATGAGGCTTTGAGAAAGCAGTGACCTGCAATACAACGAACCATGAACCCGTTGGTCCGTGAATCCACTTGAATCAGCCAGACTAGCTTGAAGCGTATCGCCCATGTACTTGAAGTTGAAGCATGTTTGAGACGTCAGTTACTGATGAAAAAACCTATCCGCTGACACTCAAGTCTCAACTGGGCGACATCTGGATTCTGAATCAGTAGTGGGCTTTGCCGCACAGCGCGTACTGAGGTATTGTTCAGCTTCAAGTTGATTGTGACCTCCAAAGCGTCGAGTTACTCGTGCCGGAAATAGGGCAAGATCTATTTTATTCTGTCTGAGACAGTTTAAGCGATTGAGCTACAGAGAACCACCGCCAGCGCAGGAGTATGGCAAGCCAATCAGATTGGGTCCGTGCGCAATGTTTGTTGCTGTATGGCATCACTGCATGTTGAGCGTCTCTTTGCTTTTTTCCCTCCTACTTCCATGTCCCGCTCCGGTGCCCATCTCTTATTCCAGATTTATATCTGCAAACACCAACCAGCTCCCCCCCTGCACGGCGCGGTGATAACAATACGAGGAGCCAAGAATCTTCGAGAATCATCAACCACCTCGGAAGCTTTTGACTCGGGCTCGGAGTCGCCCATATCTCAAACTTGTACGTTCTGGCCTTCTACCTCGTCGTCTCTGCGACTACCGAGTCCAGCACGCAACTCTAAACAGACCCACTCCAAACACCTTCGCACCAATGCCACTCAGAAATTCCAGGGCTGACCGCCCTTGTGCCACTCCCTCTATCAAGTCTATCCCTCTGCAACTCCCCTCTGCTTTTTCGATCAAGGTCTCGTAACATGTACTCGGTGTCTTTTGCCGCAAGTCGAAATCTTTGTCAAGGCTGAAACACTTGTCCAAGTACTTGAAACCGGTTCATCTGCCTCTCATATACCTTCGGCTCCTCATCGCTTGTATCGACTTGTGTACCCAAGTACTCGACGTGCTCGACCTCCACCACCAGTCTCTCGCAACATCAGCTCTTCCTCTCGTCGCGCTCATCGCGCCAACTGCAAGCTCTACAGTCACGCTTCGCCCCTGCCACGCTTCTCGACGACAGGTGCGCATGCCTTTACTCCCTTGCTCTCCCTCACACTGTCCGCAGCCCATCCCCGTCCTCCGTCCACCCCGCATCTCGTTAACATCTGCGGTTGATCCAGTCACGTCACATGTACTGCGCGGATGGTTTATGGGCGCTTCGCAGGACTTGAAGGTGCGTCATTAAAATCTTACTTTCCTTGGCGTGCTGATTGCATCGATACAGTTAGCTTGCTGCCTTATCGAGACTTATTCCTCGTGGCGCCTCCCCGCTAATTCTTCTTCCCCCTCCTTCGAGCAAGCACCACCTCAATGTCCCCAACAAATCCCCAGTCCACATAGATTACAGTTGACGCAGCAAGGCTGCGTCATGTTTTCTGCCTCTGTGGCTTCAGACTGATCCAAATTGTAGGACCGAGGCATCGTGTGCAACATTGCAGATTTCTGCGCACTGGGCTGGCATTGTGCTCGATGAATGCCATGCTCCCCGTCACCACGGCGGATGCGAGAGAACCGATGACGGTGGGGTGATCAGTAGAATAGTATCACCTATGTAATTACGCCTCCAATATATATATATTCATTCATGGGATGCCAGAAATATTGCATTAGCCAGATGCCCACTCGGATGTACGCCAGCTCCGCGTTCAGCTGGCCGCCACTCTCGACGGGGCCCCGAGTGAGGCCATTCGTAATAAAGCTGGGGGCCAGCTTTCCGGCCGCTGGTCCCAGCTGATTTTGACATGTGACCAACAAATTTTGGACAGCTGGCGAACACATATTTGACCGTTGGCGGGGTGTAGTGGTGGGAAGCAAGAGATGTTTTGATCCGACATTCGGCACCCTTTTCAAGTTGTGCATGTTAGGACCCCGCGTCGTCATCCTCTTCCACTCCACTTGGGCGTACCCGATAGCTATAAAAGAGACGCGTTTTTCGTCCAAATGTCCTGGAAGATACCTGCTCGTAACTTCCCTTTTACTTGGACTTACTGGTCTCAATTCCACCCGCAATGAGCACACCAAACGTGGTTCCGGTCATCCTCTCCGCAGCACCAGGGACCGAAAATCTGCTGGTGGCACACATTACGCTCACACCGCTTGGAGCGCCTGGACCTACTGCCAGTGTTCCAGGCGCATTTCCGCACGCGCTCGCTGAAGAAACAACCTACGGGGACGTCGCAAAGGAGCAGACTCTGTTCGAGAGCGCAAAGGCGCATTTGCCTGCGCAGACGGACGTGGCGCGTTCGTTGAGGGCGTATCTACCGCTGGGTGTCGCTGCGTATCTTCGTGCGTACTTTGTGTTCACTTTGCGCACTGTTCTGATGTTATCTGTTAGCTGATTCCGAGTCTCTGTCCTCGGTATTGCTGCATCCTCCCTCGAACCCGGCGCTCCACGAGGGTACCGTAGACGTCGCTCACGCTACTTCCGTGCCCTACTCCAAGTCCGCGCCCGAGCCGTACGCGAGCGCGGACGTGCCAATACCCACCGGCGACGAAAGCACGACAGTGCACACGGGATACTCCACCGATGCCATCCCCCCATCAGCTTCCGGCGTGTATCTCGCCCTCGTACAATCCCCGAGCGTCCTGAGCCCGAACTCGTCCACAGACCTCGCACTCGCTGCCCAGCGCGTGCAGTCGCATCCGACGTGGACCTTGAGTCGCGACAGCGGCTACGTGGGGTCGAGCGAGAGCGAGCTTGCGCAGACGCCCGGGTCGATGGATTCCTCCGATCACAGTCCTATCTCGTGCAACCCGAACGATATCTTCCCATCCTCTTCCTCCCTTGCGCCCGCTTCGGATGTTCCCGGATCCGCGGTCCTCGACTCTATTAACCCGAAAGAACTCATTCCTTCCGGCGACGCCCCCGCTGACTCCACTCGGGCCGCCGACGCGTTCATGTCTTCCACGCCTCCAAAAAATCTTCTTCCCTCCGTCGAAACCCTCCCCCTGCCGAACCGAGCCGAAAGGCTCTCCTTCCGACGCCCCCTCTGACGCGGCGCGCGCGTGGTGGCGGAAGCTCCGATTCCGCTGAGACGCTGGGACCGCGGAAGTGAGGAGCTTGATGCAACGAACAAAGACGTCTCGCCGTTCGAGACGCACGCGCAGCATCAGTTCTATATCCACGCCAGCGCCCCACACTCAACTTCTCCGCGCCGAAGGACGTGATTCCTGCTGACTCGCCGCCAACGTGTACCTCCGAGCGCGGCACGGCGATGCGAGCAGTTTGCCGACTCCAACACCCGAACGATGTATTTCTCGGAGCGGCGCGCCTTCCCCGCACCTCCTCGGTTCGGCTGCGTTGAATTCCTCCGATCCGAAGGACCGATTCCCGGCGGTTCATCAAGGAGGAAGAGGAGGTTGAGATTCAAACACTAGCGGTGATAGGGTACGTAGAAGGCGCGCAGGAAGGCTACGCAAAGAAACCCAAGCTGATACAACGCCTCAAGAACAAATGCACGTCGGCGGGAGAAGAATTAAAATCCTGTACCTTCCATTTGTATATCGTAGCCCCGCTCCTAGTGTACTTTTACTCATGCATCCTGTACGTCCCCAGTTCGGATTCAATAAACGGACCAGACCCGCGCCGCACGACGAAAAAAACTAGGCGTACCGTGAGGGGGACCGGCTCTTGTGGATAGTTCGACGCCAAAATACTGGGAGAAGGTGACCCCATGGCACTACGACAGCTTTCGCGTCTTAATCAACACCCGGGTAAGTGATAGTGCAAAGTAGCAGGCTCCAGCAGTCGATTCACAAAGAAGACGCTCTTTGAAATCTGTGATTTATCCTGATCACATGGCTTGGTTTCAACTGGGTCAGAGCCCGTGGCAGTGTGCCAAATCCGCACGCAGGTGAAAAAAATGTGCGTGGGACCAGAGAGAGAGAGAGATCCAATTCAGCAAAACAGCGAGATGGTCGTGTGTTGCGTGCTGCATGCAGAAAACCGGTTCAGCGCAACGGGAATCGGGACAAGCGAAAGGTGCGGTGTGATAGTCTCTCGTAGACAGACGCTACAACATAAAGATGCTCGTACTCGCATGTTTGTAGTCTGTTGATAAGGTTGATGCTCTGATCGTGGCCTGCTTATTACAAATCATCGGAGTTTCAAAGTATTCCCACGCTCATCAGCAGCACAAACGACGCGACTTCTCGCGCTTCCGCCCTGCTTCGCCATATACGAGCATATAACACTTGAACATCGACTGGCATCGATCAGAGTACTAAAATGGATGAAATTCCCACAACACCTAGACAGACGCTTCAACAAAATGATCCTCATACCTCGCATGTTGAAAACAACAACCTGTGAAGCTGGCTCGCGTGACCACACAGCCGCCGTGCATGGCGTTCATTATCAAGTCATTACCTCGAATTCATTCATGCCTGGCTCTTCTCGTCTAATCATGATGCCGCTACATCATCTTTCTCTGTATCCCAGAATCATTGCGCGCCTGAACACTCGCTGCGGAAAAAATGGATGATGAATTATGGATATACTACATAAGTTTCGAGTCTTGGACAATCTGGGCATTCCTTTTCATAATTGTGAGAAGAGAGGCAGAGTCATTAGCACGCAGAATCCAGTACAGAATACCTTAAAAATCCCGACCGGGTAACCGGACGAGTTCAATGTCATTCAAAGGCAAGGCAGTGATGCGCGACTTAACTAGTAACAACCAAGCATTTAAGCGGGACCGTGCCGTATAATCCTACCTACCTACCCTGCATGCTGCTCAGGTTCTACGCCATTCTCAATCTATTCGGCAAGCATGTACGCAACCGCATTATTACCTTCTGCCATGCGGCGCAAGATAGAGCGAAAGGTCCGGAACCAGATGATTCATTGTGAAGATAAACCAACGCTCGACGAGCACGGCCGCATCCGCGTCCAACGTGAATAGCATGTCGTTCTGCGAAGATATCTGGAGGCAATGTTAGTGCGTGGACGATAAGAGGAAAGGTGAGAAAGGGACAGCAGAGGAGGGCGATGAGGCAGGACGCGAGAAGACGCATGCGTCCGATGGTCTCCTTCATCCCCACCAAATGTAGAAGGCCTCGGTGGGCATGCATCGGAGAGGTTCTCCGTTGGATGCATAGTGCGTGGGGCATGCAACAGCATAAAGGTGCGCACCTCGTTACTGATGTGTGCGTGAAGTTTTCCAGATTGAGGTCATTCTTGTCGTAGTCGAAAGGCTCTGCGAGAGGTCGGTGGTAGTGTGTGGAACACGGAGGGGAGTGGGAAAGGGGAGAAAGGGATGAGAAAGGAGGGCATTGTGGTCGCGCCGTTGGCTAGGTCGCGCCGTTGGCTAGCATCCGCGATGCGCAGTCTCGCTTTCCAAAATAAAGAAAAAGATATTCGGAAAAGGTTTAAACTCACTGCACATTAGATTGATCCAATAATCGTACGATGATGTTAGTAGCCAGGCCTCTGTCGGTGATGACAACTTGAAGTCCCGGGGTGAACGTTCCACTCGCAGATCGGCATTCAATCGAAGATCCATTTCTTGGGCTATGAGCACCAAATAGTGCGGACTTGCCACTGCGAGTTGACTCACGTCTTCACCGCCGTGGATGCGGCCGATGCGAGCGACGATCTTCGTGCTGCCGCAGCTATGAGATAGAGGTTGGCCGAAGGTTGTCCACAGAACAGTCCACTACGGAATTTGGTCCTTTTTACAGATGTACGGTGTTTGGCGTGCGCCAGCAATCTTAGGCACATGGAGGCCCACAGAGAGGGAGGGAGGGCAGAGAAGCGGGAGGTAATAGAAGTGGCGGCCCCAAGGCCGTGGGAACATATTTTAAACTCCGATTATTTGTAATAAGCAGGCCTATTCGGTGGCGCGGTTAACTACAGACTACTGCAGCTGTGTGAGGGAGAGGAAAGGAGACGAAGAAGAGCACAGTAGCACGAGGATGTCTCTGCATCTGTTGGAAATACAACCCGTGTCATGTTGACCAGCGGAATACATGTGGAATGCACATGGACTGCTCCACAATTTTACTTCTTTTATTGTCTTTTCACCGTTGCTATGTTCACTTTAGGTTTAGCCTGCTTTTTGCTCGACTACCATCACACCGGTGATTGCCAATTTTCGGCACACCGGACGTTCTATTCGAAAGCTGAGGGATCAGATTTAATTTCGACCGGATGGAAGCTGGATCTGATTCCGTGAGTTTCGGTTGCACAATCGGCTGAGGCCCGAGTGCTATTCTGATAGTCCAACTTTAAAATAGATCATCCGGTGTCCCGAAACTTGGCAAACATGTCCATGTGTGCTAAAACAAAGAAATGACAAAGTGGGAACAAAGACCTAGTACCCATCAATAAGCTTCCCAAATTTCGGGAGGTCGGACGTTCTATCTGAAACTTGGAATATCGGAATGCATTTCAGGGATGAGCTGATACTGGAACTGAAAATCTGGGAAACAGCTTTGGTGCTGGGTTAGCTGAATTTTGTTCTGATATGACGGGTTTAGAATACAACGTCCGGCATGCCAAAATTTAGCACTCGCCCATGTGCATCTTTTTCACCATATGCTTTATTGTGTTTCACACAGCCTTGGTATTATTGCTAGTCTGACTCATAGATAAGAGACTTGTATTTATACCAAGCTGTCTCTGCAATATATTCAGTCTGTTCTTTAGGTGCACCCCCATCAATTATATCTTCCCATAGCATCCGGTGCGCAGAATGGGCCTGTTTGTTCCGGGACTGGGTGGTGTTAATGCAACGCCGCTATCGAGTCGATCCTACTGTAGCATTTCATTCAATTCATATGTCACCCGTCACGGCGGCCAAAATATACGAAAATTTTTGTACATGTCACGGGTCAACGAAGGGATCTTCGAACATCCAAAAAAAAAGTCACAAAATGGGCAAGAAATGGCTCCAAAAATCAAAATTTCACGCGCGCACGGCGCATACAGTTCAAAACGCCGCGGCGCTCTCACGGAATGCTGATTTTGACGTAATCGGTTGAACGCGTCACGGTATTATTTTGCTTCCGCTCGTTGAAGATTCTCACGCAACGCTTCCCTCTTCTCACCACCAGTTTAAGCGGTCCACTGCTCTGACTTCGTCCTCTCTCCACCTCTCTCTCTCATGCCAGACTGCAGAGCCATGGGTGCATGCCCCACCAGGTTCCCCGTTGGTACCCGAGCCTCTGCGCTGCCAGAATCTCAGCACGAAGACTGCCATCCTACGTTTTAGGGTTTCCTCGTCGCGTAGGGCTGGTTGAGCAGCAGCAGAAAATACTAGTGGACATAGGTAAGTAAAGTAACACTACTTCAGCCCTGGTACATTCAGATCCTCCCCGTTGTTGTTAGCGTGTCTCCAAAAATTCACGTACTGTGCGTTCGCACGACGTTTTCGCTTGCCTGTTGGCTCATCCGGGACATCGTCAGCCAGAGCAATCTCCGCATCTGCATCCTCAGCCTCCCCAGACGAGCCAAGACCGACAGCGGAATTGCCCTTGGCGGCCTTGACCTTACAATTTTTGGCGGTCTTCTTCGTAACGACGTGTTGGACAACCTCGTGAGTCGGGATCACCGAGTCGTCTCCACCCATCTCCTCATCCTCATGCGCCTCCAGATCCTCGATAACCTCCTCGTCGTCACCCGGGCAGTAGTCGCGGGTAACGATCATCTTTTTCGCGGTGTGCTGGTGAATGCACAAGCACGATGGACTTGATCTCTGGGTCGAGAAGAATGACGCGGCCAAGGGCCTTGATGACGACCGAAGGTGGAACCACAATCTCCGTCACATTGAAAGTGGTAATGGTTGGAGGGAGCTCAGAGAGATAGTCGGTGGGATCCACGAAGACAGTGGATTTGCGCTGCGGTGGCAGCTGAAACTCGATGAGGCTGGACACTGGTAGGTTGTTGGGGGTAATGAGAGCTTCTCCGGCCTATCCGGGATCTTGAGGACGTCGGGGAGGTGGGGGCGGCGGGATTGCTGCAAAAAACGACTGATGTAATATCCGCTTTCGGCAAGAGGCACGCGGGAATTCCCGATCGCACACAGACCTCCTTGACAAGGCCCCCGAATTAGGAAAGCTGTGCTGATGGACCACTTTTGACCGCCAGAATGGTAAACTTTTGTTTTTGGCTTCATCTTCACTTGAAATGCTCTAGGATTTTGGCTACCCTCCCATTTTCTAATACTGTACTATTTCGACCAAATGTTCACGGGGTGTCACCTGTCACCTAAGGTGTTCACTTTCTTGGGTGTTCATTTCTCGGCAATCATGGGAAACTTGCCATATATGGTAGTCTGGCGACTGCCAGACCGAAATTTTTGACATTTTTGGGCCTATTTGGGCCTCAAAATCCGAATGTCACCGTCACCTAGGCCAAAAAAGTTCAGTTCACGACCCTCTGTCACCCGTCACCTGAACATTTGGTCGAAATAGTACAGTATTATATACGTCCCTATGTAGTCAGAATAATATCTCGTAGCTTAAGGAACGTGGTATCGAGCGAATGATCTCTCGATGCTGATGTAATTTGAGGATCAAATTTGAAGACTTGGTGTCCGCAAAAGGAAGGTAACTTTCCGGGACTGTGCTCGGACCGCTCATCCGCACCCTCCCTCACCAGGACCACCGGTCTGGACCCTCCTCCTCGTATGCACAGCATGTCAAAACTTTTGGAGGTTGATGTCGGAAACTTTAGTTCCGCGTGCCTCTTGGCTTTCGGTGTTATTTTCGCATAGTGATCTATATTGTGTCGCCTGCTTATTCTACATTTAAAGCTGGTGATTCTATAACTTTCTGAGAGGTGCCCGGCCATTTTCGGCGGATATACGAATTTTTTTGGGGTGTCACGGTCCGCCTGGCCGATCTACGAAAACCAAAGCTCGAATTTTTTGGTCACGGGTCACAGCCCGTTAGAATTGAACGAAATGCTACAGTATCCTCCTCCGACCCGGACATCAACTGTGTTTGCTGTAAGAGCAACCCGGCGGCCGGGACAAATCAAGAGCAACATCGCAGGTAGAGCAGTTGCAACATACAGTACTATGCTTCCGCGATGTCGATGAGCATTGAATACGAGCTCAGTTCAAAAGTATCGTGGGCACAGGGCAGAACAATGAACATGGACGTTCTGGTGAAGGAAGCTCTGTGGCTGTGTACGGCATCAATGATCCCGGATCTTGCCGAATCGCTTCTTTATCTGCTCCCAACACTTCAGGCCGATTTGCAGTTTCCTGAGTTTCCTGGGTCGGGTAATGCTGGACTGTTAGTTTCCGAACAGCTATGGCTCTTTCTTGAGACGATTCAAACACTTCTGCGCGACTTCCCAATGGGAGTCCGCGCCATTTTCGTCACTTCGTTACTTCGCATAAGTTTGCAAAGTTTCGTCGCATTGATGGCATTTGTCCAAAGTTCGTAAGTTGGAGGAATTTTTTGCAAAAGCTCGTCACTTCTCGCCAAGCACGTCACTAGTACTTTTGCATTAAATTTCCGACTCATGCTTATCTCCGGCGGCCGCGTGCTCCGTGTTCATCTACAAAGTCTGAAACAGGTGTAAAAAAAATCATGTATTCAACACAAACTCAAATACATATATCTGATCCAACTACTACGGCGCTGAAGTAGGCCTAAGCAATGCATGAACGCCTCCCGGCCACCGCCACGGGCACTAGCTCGAGCTGCTGGGAAAGGCGCTCGGCAGACCCGCCGACTTCCACCATAGCTCCAGCCTCCCGGCTCGCGAGCGTGTGGGACAACGCCCCGGGCAGACGGCGCTCGACCAGTATGTGTACGTGAGTACACACAGATTCAAATAATTAATACGCCTCAGGTACTCACCGATACTCTTGGGGTGCAAAGGAGCGGCAGCTCAAAACGTTCCGGTAGGAGCGCGCTTCGCTCCGGCACGACAGAATGGACAAGACATGCGTCCGACAAGCTGCCTTTCCAGCTGCGACGCGACACGAGGTGATGCACACACGAAATTTCCTCGAGCGCGGCATCACCCGCAGTGCCGATTCCACCCCATGCGCTTTATGCCACCTCTCCTCCTGTATCCCAAAAGCCCAGAAGAAAAAATGGTAATATAACCACCCACCAACAAACCCATCTCAGCGCGCTGGACTGTTGCTGCACGCGCGCGATTCCGCCGGGGCGAACTTGATGCTCCTCTTGTGAGTCAATGTGCGGAGAGCAATGGGGCAGGCACACCGGGGCACGGGAAAACTGTCTTGAGGTTGTTGGTGCTTGTTACCAGCTGTTCCGTGCATCCTATCTGGCGCGCGCGACAATCGAGGTGGTGGTAGAAGGGAAAGGGGGTTAATTCTATGTGATGTTCAAAATCCAATGATCCGGATGAATTGCGAGCTGACGAACATTCATTAGAATCTATTCTTCTGACGAACTTTCACAGAAAATCATTGGAAGTGACGAACCTCCACCAAATCCCATCAAAGTGACGAACTTTCGCAGAATTAAGCGAAGTAACAAAGTGACGAAGGCGGGTACGACTCTCGCGCAGGACATTGCTCCATAATGACGATGCAAGTTTAGACACCGGAGAACTGTATGCATTGCGGCTCTTGCCGAGCTGCTGCTTGGACCTTACAAGAGAGCCGCTAGTCGGCCTTCACTCACCAGAGACAGCCGAATCCCCGAATAAAGTCGTAAAAACCCAGCAAGAAGAGATGCCCAAACACCTTAAATCCGCTTCGGAGAATGTTATTGTTGGAAATACTTGAGCTGAATATCGCCGGTGAGCTGGATAACATTAACTACAAGTGAATTGACCAAACTGAAGCCTGATGGGATTCATAGGCTGTGGAATCAGGATGTGCGCTTCGAACCGCTGGAACATGGCGTCTTGCGTATCCGACTTGATTTACCATTCCGCAAGACCCATCAGAATGGAGGTACATGTCTATGTTTGTGTCCTGGTCATTCACTCAATGGCATCATTTTTTTTTTTGTTGCTTATCAGGCATTGCACCCTTTTATCTGTACGCCAATCCCGATAAGCCGTGGATGTGCCCGGTGCGCGCCTTCGCAATAATGTGGCAACTGGCCGCTACCAACGATGGCGTACTGTTCGGTTTCATTTTTCGGAAAAAGGTTGGGCGCAAAGGATGGAGTATAATGCCTGGAGAGGGAATGGTATGTCCCATTTTGAGTCTATTCTGTTGGCTAACATATTCTACGTGTCGTAGTCAACAGATTCCTTCATGGAATATTTCCGCAACAACCTCTTGGACATCAAAATTGATCCTGGGCCATACGGTAGCCGGTCCTTTCGTCGAGGTGGATGCCAATATCTTACCATGGTACTCCGTTGGCCATTCCGCAACATTTGCTCCTGGGGTGAAAATTTTGACAACCCCGGCACCCTATTTAAATACTTGTTTTCTTGGACTGATACACCCCTCCTCGAACGTGAAGACTACCTTAACCCTAATCGTATGGTAGCGGATGTATGTCCTGCATGTAACTAACCGTAGTTGTTATTGCTCTTGAATTTTTTGTTTTGATCAGTCTTGAAATGGTTCAGTCAGTACAATCGCTTTCCTTTCTTTTTGTTCAGTCGAAGACCTCAGCCTTGTCCGATCGGAAGTATGAATTTGTCCAACTGAATAGATTCACTGTCAGTAATATTTTCGGCTCTTCCAGTCGAGAGTGTCCGTTCATTCCGGTCGGACCAGTTACAAAGATCACTCCGTTTCAGAACTTGTTGTGCTAAATATCGCAGAAACCGACATAGAGCATAAGATAGACCTCATCCATAACCGGCCGATGTGACGTCACAGCAATAAAAGCGAGATTCCTAAACAACGGTGACGAAGTCGTAAAATCTGCCCCGAATATCTCTTCTAAATTGTGCCTAATACATCCGTAAATATTCTCAAGAATTTCGGTGAGGAATTGAGAGAGTAGATAGCTTTTTCGCGACTTTTGATGGCATAGCTGAGAAGAGTGATCTGAGCACCAAAAAACTAATAAGTGCCTCAGTTCTGCTTCAGATATTCTAATTCTTGGATCATGTACTCTTGACCATATTTCAAAGAGACTCTGGGGCCGATTTTCTGATTTCGCTTTGGTTTACGAGAAACCTGGAATTTACAACGGCCATTGGACTGTGACATCACATCGGCTGGTTATGGATGAGGCCTATCTCAGCACGAGTTAGCTTTGCGGGTGACTCGGACCCGCAACCACGGGTACTGGCATTCAAAAACCCTAAACTTGGATCTGCAGTGACTTGACCCGCGAGTTGAGCAGGTACTCACAGGTTTCCGCAAACCTGCGAGTACTTGCGAGTACCTGTGAGTTTTGCACATATTCTTGAAATACCATCAAAACATGTGCTGGGTTCAGAATATACCATGGTAATCGCCATTCAAACCGTTGTGGCAACGGTGAGTATTTTCACGGGTTAAACCGCCATGACTCGCGGGTGACCCGCACTCGTGCTACGCCCTAAACCGACATGGGTGTTTGAGACAAGAAAGAGGTGCTTCCCTTTTAGCGGGCTGGCAAGGTCCGAGATGGCGCTAACGCACTAACGGCTTTTTTGGTGACACTGTTGATAAGGCGTGGTTTTGAACACGCCTAAATTGTTTGATTTAGACAAGTTACATTAGAGCAATCTAAACTGAAGTAAGACACAGAGGGTGCTGGTCTTATCCCGAGGCTGAGCATTAAGCCTATGAAGCATTGAAAACTAGTCTAAACAATATTGAGTGAAGGGATTCTATCAGTACTCCTAACGGAGTGACTAGTATTATTCTGGAGCTCAATCAGCTAGCTATAGGACTCACTCGACAAGCTACAGAGAACCTGTGTAGCAAGTTCGGTGTCAATATGGATGCCAGGTAAATCAAGGGAGTTATTGAAGGAAACCAAGTTGAAATGCCATTGAAGTCTATTGAACTACAGTTGCACTGTGAACCATACTATGGGAGCAGTAAAACCCGGCCCTAAAGTGGTCATATGATCCAACACGTCCAGGAGAAAAACCAAACCAGGGACAACAAACCTGTTGAAAGATGATTACGAGGGCTAATGGTGCAATGCACACTTGGTCTTCAGTAGGAAAGAGGCAGTACAACCTGTAGCAGGGTTTGTAAGGCTGATTGGGCTGTTGTTGGGTACACACACCTTAATAATGGCCTTGGCGAGGAGAACTGGCTTAGAAATAGTGCTTTAAAGCTGTTCAGATGGTTGAATCCCGAGATCTGGACAGGCAAGATGCTCTGTTTCCCTAGGCTGGGCAGTAGGGATGTTCTATTCTATTTATCTGGGCACTTACCAATGTCCAATCTCTCTCCGCTAAATATAATTG
>JARJLF010002337.1:0-41740 GCA_029378395.1 Mycena leptocephala
CAAGGTGATCTACATGTATAAAACTGTCGTCTAGCGACAATTGCTACGGAAATCCCGCGTACACGGAAGAACTAGCGCTAGACTGCGGCATGGCGATTTTTTGGTGCTTCCGAAAATCGGCAGCCAAAGCTAGCCCAACCACAGATCAGGGCTCTGGTGCAATTACCTCCCTCCCATGATCGGATCGATATTCACTAACACCCGCAGTCGAACTCGACAACTTTTATGGTAGTCGATAAAACCATAAATGAAACATTGGCTCAAGCCGAGTCAGCTAGGTGAATCATAAGCATCTGCAATCAAGTACCCAATATCGTAACATGCACCACATGTACATCTCTGGAGTCAAGTGCAATTGAACCGTGGGAAATGAGTTGTTTAGCCCAATATTAATTAAGTACCGCGTTTTGCTGATAAGGTATCACATGGTACTTTCCTGAGAACCAAAAATTAAACACTAAGGAGGAGGAGGATATATTGCTGCAGTGTCCAGGTATGCTACACAGAAGGAAGGAGGAGATTACTGCGATCACACGATGTCTGAGGGCGATAATCCCGTCCATTGAGATTAAATGCCACCGCTTGAAACCTTGTCGAATCCGTTGGTGTTGGCGTGCACGGGTAACGACGAGTCGTTGGGATTATACGAAGGAATGGTGACCATAGCGTGGCTGATTGAAGTGGCAAACAACTGTTCCCTGATGTACTCACGAGAGTTGAGGCTGAAACACGAGCATTCAGCCCAGCACCACATCATTGGGAGCTGAGAAATGAACGAACATGGACATGAAACTCAATCCATAGACTGGAATCGTACTGAGTGAATATAAATGGGGAAAAACTGAAACACGTACGTCGAACAAGGATAAAAAAGAACGATGCATATATCAAAGTCGTAGCTGATGTTACCCACTAGGTGTGGAATTATAAATGAATCATCGTGTCAGTCGAGTAGACGACAGGCTTACTGTCGCAAGGGTGCAAATTGCGAACAACCTTGAAAAGGGGCAGTTAGATATGGAATTTAGCAGAGCAGGCCTCATGCATCGTAAGTGCGCCACTGTTCACAGTGTATAAAACAAGTAGATTTATTGCTCTGTTCGTCCTGGTACCGGAAGTCAGTATCCAGTACGATGATTAAACAGATCTTACGTCTGGATTTCTGTTTTGTTTCGTAGTAGATAATACACCATGGCGCTGGCGATAACGACATCACAGAAGACTTCAAAAGACAGAGCACTCGTGGAGTAGGGCTAGGAAACTCAACTGAATGTTCAATGTATAATGAAGGCAACGTACGGTGTCGCTCTGTGCATCTTTGTAATACTTTGTGTGGAAACTGACGACATGGTGGTTGGGCTGGGCTCGCATATTCTCGGTGAAAACAACTCACCCCTTGTTCATAAAGGCTATTCCCATCCCTAAAAAATGGTAGTAGGCGAGCAAATCTATGGTTTAAATGGCACGCGCACCCGACTCTGCCAACGTACAAAATCCCTAAGGGACTCATCAATTCAGGGCACTTTATGTACAGAGAGTCACTCACGATAATCACAGGGAACACTAGAGATTTGTTTGACATGATATAGATTCGGAAGGCGTAAAAAAGCTGAACCAGGGCGGCCAAAAGAACTAGTAGAACGTTAAGCAAGTATGACCCCTTCTGAGATGACAGATATAACCTCCAATGGCCGATTGAACCTTGATAAATTCGATGATCCCCGTTAGTTGGACAAATTGTGTTGAATCGCGCATGGTGCTTACGAGAAGACTCCTGCAGTGGTCTGTATGCAAGCTCCTTCCATGAACTGATACACTCACCACGGTGTTATCCCTAATTCATTATAGTCTCCGAAATTGGTGACAGTTGAAAAATAGAATGAATGAGAAAGCAGGGCGAGATGCAAGGTGTCCAATCCCAAGAGAATGACCACCTTGAAAAAACACAGTAAATGGATGAATAATAATGTGTCGTTGGCCGCGTACAAAAGATTTCAGGAAAACTGGGTCGCGCGCGCAATGTACTGTGAAGTAGAGATACACCTATTTTCGAAGTTAGCGTACCTACTAGGACTTATATTGGAGACCAAAGTGTCAGACCTGAAGACATGTGACTCCAAAAAGCCTTAGAATAAATTGAGAATCAATCTGCAGATTGGAACGACTGGCTTACACTGAAGACACCACGATTCCGATGAACCAGGCTCCGAGGAAATTGTCCAGCGGGATGAGACTGGCTCGGGTAAGGACGTTAGACATGGGATCAGAATCGATGGACCAACCATGGCCGAGCGGTCTAAATGAGGATCCGAGCGGCGACCCATTCATTGATTTTCGAAGTTTGGTTATTCTCCGGGGTAAGGTGTTTGAATCATTCAAGTTCATCATGATATCGATGGTTATCATTTAATCTCCCTCAAGAATTGTCGACGTTGACAGTGGAGTGGCAGATTCAGATTGTAATTCCGATTCTACGGGTGTTCATAGGTTGCTCGAAGCTATCAGATATCTTCCAACTCTAATTGAGAGTACTTTATCGGTACACAGCCATGTACCAAGCCATGTACCATTCGTCCAATGTGGTGCAAAGAATATGTCAGGCGGAAGGGCTGTGAGTCGATCATCGTCAGATTGACAGTTATCACCCAAAGTATACGAGCGTCAAGAAGAATATTCAAGTCCACAATGTCACTTCGGGACTGCTTTTCGGTCTAGGATTATCTGGTTCCGAACCCTTCTCGCGGAAAAGGATTAAAGCCGGTTATAATCCCACAAGAAGTTGAGGTCACATGCCGGAACATAGATAGAAAGATGTCATTGTGAGAGGCAGTTTGAGGCGGGCGTCGTTCTGACTCGGAACCGCGATGTTGCCTAAGAAAGATTGAGAAAGATGCGCCACTTGCCGATTTGAGTCCAAAGAATGGACACACCGATAGAAACGAATTCCAGCCCGGATCGGCAGCTGAGGAATCGAGATGGAGCCATAAAGGAGAGTAGCAGAACATATGGATACTTCAGACAAGGATCGAGAGAGTTGTCAATCCAAGTCTGTAAACATCTGTCGTCCCGCCGAAGCCTCTCTCAGTCTCGGCCGTTAAGAAATAAGTGATGTGTGAAATTTTCGGCGACGAGCAGCAGCTTTTTTTGTTGTGGACCTACTGTACATGAGGTTCGCACTCAACTTGGGTTGATGGCATCATTCATTTTACGGATAATCGCCATCAACCAGGCGGCCTATATGCCCCAAAATACTCAAAATATTATGGAGACCGTACCTCTTTCCAAGGAACCCAACCTCTAATTCTGAAATCAATATCTCACCATTTTTGACCACTATATCATTTTGGATTATGGTGGCAACTGGATGACGACAACCGTATCACAAAGCACGTTTACCTGCTTACACCACTTGCTAGTACTCGAGAATGCCTTTTGGAACGGTGAGCCTCAATGACGGGAACAAGGTCGGTCGTGAATCCCTGCGGTTGTCACGCTTAGGACGATTAAAGTCGCGCAGATACCCGCCATCGCTTTTGGTGCACCATATTCCCAACTCTCCATACATGAACTCACTATAACTCTGATAGGGACCGGGACTGCGCTGAAAGGCAAAGATGTTACCCACTTCTGCCAGCTGGCCATAGAAACGGGGTTTTCACACCTTGATACCGCCCAGGGTGAGTCGGTACAAATATATATTTGTGTCATGCTCACTGTGCCGGTAGCCTATTCGACGGAAGGTATGCACGCTCATGACTGCGCTATGGAAAGCTAAACGAAATTGTACGCAGAGACCGTTGGCCGGGCGATCTTAGAGAGTGGCCTGCCCCGGTCGGACCTGTACATCACCTCGAAATACCAGCATGGAGAGATCCAAATGTCCGTCAGAGCGAGCCTATACCAGGTCCGTACGCCCAGGCCAGCCCGCTTCCACGCTTATACTTCGCGGTCAGCTTAAATTGCAATACTTGGACCTATATCTGGTTCACCACCCCTCATTTGCTCCGGACATTGAGGCCGCTTGGAAGCAGTTTGAGAGGATCAAGGACGATGGACTGGCCAAGTAGAATTTCAATTAATAGGCTCTTTATATTCATATAACCTTCGCCGCTAGGAGCATTGGTGTCAGCAACTTCACGCTGGAGCAGCTGCAGACAATCGTCAAGTCGGCTCGAATCCTGCCCGCCGTAAATCAGGTCAGACACCTACCGTCGTGTAGCCTGCACGCCTTGCCAACCCTCCCCCAGATTAGCTTCAATCCGTACAACTATGCGCAAAGAAAAGATCTGCTAGAGTACTCAGCCAAACACGGAATCGTCACCGAGGCATACAGTAGTCTCGCGTACGTGAAAGTAACAACCTTGCTTGCGCAGACTATAAATTTGCTTTTCTGCAGCCCGATAACCCGGTTCCCTGGCGGTCCTGTGGACGCGCCGGTCGCTGCAGCCGCCAAGCGCCTAGGAATCACGCCAACGCAGGTCATTCTGCTGTGGGTCAAGAGCAAGGGCGTCGTGATCGTGACGTGAGTAGACCCAGCCTCGAATGCACGTTAGCCAGCGAATGAATTGTGTGCAGTACGAGTTCGAGCAAGGCGCATCTCGAAGAATACATGGAGGTCGGCGACCTGCGTACGTATACCTGCATTACTCGCGTCACCGGCGCTGAACTGATTTTATCGCGTAGCTTCTTTGACGGACGAGGAAATTGCGGCCATCGATGCGGCTGGTGCAAAGGGACCTCCTTCCACAATAATGAAACATAGGCGCAAGTCTCCGGCAGTCTTAGGGCTCGCCCTCGGCGCGACACTGCTTTTTCTAGTATACATGGCTCGATTAATGAGTTGTCACAAGATCGCCTTGTAGCCTACAACGCAAGAAGTCTAGTCTACATGGATTTTACATTTGGAGAAATTCCTGTCAGCATGCAATTATGTCGCAGACATGCGTTGGTCAAGACATTGAGAAACGACCCGGTCACTTCGGGGGAGGAGTCGGCGGGCCTGTAGTACCGAGGTCAGCGGAGGTAAGAGAGCGCGGAAAAATAGGGCCTTACCAAATAGCCCCGATCGCGAGGGAGGGGTGCTCGGTCCTGGAAGCGGAGCCGCAGGGGTCCCTTGGACGGGCTTGGGGGCGATGTGAGGATTTGCTGGTGAAGTTGGTATTTCAGCGACCGTAAATTCGATTCAAGGGATAAATAAGGAAACGCACGTCTCCATTGCGCCCACGCGGGCACATTAGGCTTGGGCGGCTCGAGCGGTGGAACAGAACCAGGAGAAGGGGGCCGTTGCGTTTTCGCAAGAGCCCGTTCCCTGCGCTCGGCTCGCTTGTTCACGACCCGCCATCCGGGGCGCGCAGGAGCCGGCGCAGACGGTTCTGGAGGCGGAGGTGGAGCCTCTTCGTCTGGCTATTACACCTACATCAATTTCGTGCAAAGTTCAGGGCACTTATGCGCACTTTTGGCCTCCACTCTGGCGAATACTCGCCCCCGGCGCCGTGCTTGGATTTTACACTCATCAGCTCAGCGATCTCACTAAAAAGAACACATCAGCAAATCAGAGCAAAGCAAAGGACAAGCAACGAACTACTGCAAAGCCCGCCGCTCATCTCTGAGTTGACCAACTTCCGCCAGCAAGATTCGCACCTCACCGGCGAGCGCTTTGCTGAAATCGTTGATATATCTAGCGAAGGGAAAGTTGTTGGAGTTTCGAGACTGTTCAGTGGCCAAGGTGACTTTGTACGTACTTCGGGGCACCATTGTAACCTCCTTTCGACATCAGGATAGCCGGTGAGCGGATTTAATGGCGTCCTCGAGGTTGGGGCAAGGCAAAAACACGACCTGTCACATTTGTCACACTTATCGATGAAGCACGTGGGATCTGTCACTATTCGATTTCGTCTTCTCCTCCATCTCCGATTCTCAACCTCAACCTGTCGCCTGTCTCCTGTTAATAAATTGTTCGGACGTGGATCTTCTTTAATTTTAGTGTTGTCCGGGACCTCCGACTGGCTCAGTACGTTTGCTAGGCGACTGTCCGATTCTTGGGAAAACTAGCGCCTCCGTAAGGTCCGTAAGGAGCAGCTTGAAGGAACCATCTGTCAAGATTGAACACTGTCGCGGTGGATCCGAACTCACCATCGGGAAGATAAAAATAATTATTCTGCGCAAATAAGTACTGAATAGAAAGCACTCGCAAAACTGTCCCATTCTCGGCAATAAACTAACTCGTTCTCTGACGGTTCAGTTTCTAGTTCATCCGGAACTTCAGTGTGGACTGTTGGAGACTGTGCTCGTGCTAAGAACGTCAAAGCTAGCCACCGCCCCAACGGCCCGCGCGCGAAGCACCACCGTGGATGCCCAGACCCGTCGACCACGATTTCAGTTACGAACGCTGGTAGGATCATCCTTCTTTGACGTGTCCATTGCTTGACTATCGTATCCAGCTGTGACTTGTACCATGCCTGTCGGTTTCGGAAGCCCCGCGACGACCTGCGACCTCCTCATTGACACCGGTAAGCCTTTCCCATTTGCATTTCATGTTTCCTGACTGACGTGGAATGGAGGCTCGTCGAACACCTGGGTCTTGATGCCTCCCTACAAGGAGACTTCCACTTGCAAAGTAAGCATATACTTGCCCACATTTTATTTGCCTATTCTTATATTCTCTCAGAACACGCACAAACCATTCGCATGTCTTTTCTTTTCTTCTGTCTCTTGTGGTTCCCTATCTCGTCCTCGCCAGGCTATTACATACGGCCTGGGGGACTGCAAATGCAACGAATGTATGCGCTCTTTTGTTCGCATTCTCTTCTCTGACATGGGCGAATAGACACCGACCAGCTCGGCCCCAACCTCGTTATCAAGGACTAGTCCATCGGCGTCGCCAGGGAGGCGATACGATATGGCCAATATTGATGGTATAATTGGTTGGTCTCTTCTTGACCATTTCTTTCGCCGACTCTAACTCCTAGCTCTTAGGCATCGGCCCAGTCGACCTTACCAAGAGGAAGCAACTACCGACTTTCATTTTCCGCGTCTCAACTGTCAACAGACACCATAACCGCCGACTCTTCCAACGCGGGCGGCATCCCGACCGTCACCGACACTGCGTCAAGCATGGGCTCATCAAAAACACAAGTATTTTCATCTCATCTTTCCTCTTCTTGTTGAATTTCTCGAATAGGAATGTATTGGTATCTAGTACGAGCCGACGACTACCACCAACGCGCAGACAGGCAGCCTCTCGTTTGGAGGACCTGATAGCACCAAGTAAGTATTTACTATTCCCAACCGCACACCACACTAACGAGGGACAGGTGCACCGGCGAGATCAACTACGTGCCCATCGCTAAGACGTCGCCCGCATGCGAATACTGGGGATACGACCAAAGCATCTCCTATGACGGAAAGGAAATCATGGCCACCAGCTCCTGCATCGCAGACACGTTCGTGTCGTCTGTAATTTTCCTTTTTGACTCTTTCTTCAGCGGAACGACCCTCATTATGATTCCGACCTAACATTCAACGATTAAAAGCAGGCGACAGGAGCGACGTGTGACGAGTTTGTGTTCCTCTTTCTCTTTCTCCGAATCTAACCCTTGTTTTTCTAGGGCGACCGGACTTCTTGCCGTGACCGCGCAGCAATACGAGTGCATGCAGAGCATGATATTCACCATCAACGGTGTAAGTTTGTTCCCCCAATTTCCCCTCCTTAATCTCATCGCCCGCAGATCAAATACGAGCTCACCAAGAACGGCCAAATCTGGCCACGGTGCATGAACGAGACCCTCGGTGGCCAGAAGGACCAAATCTACTTGGTCTTTGCAGATATGGGGCATATGTCTAACCCAGGGTTGTGCGGTATCAGTAAGACTCTTTTCTTCTTTTTCCAACGCAAACTGACGCCAACGGCTGTAGATGGATACACGTTCCTCCAGGTTCGTATATTAACGATCTTCCTCTTCGCAATACTCATTTCTTTTCTCCAGCGCTTCTACTCTGTTTACGATACCACCAACTGCCAGATTGGATTCGCCACCACCGAGCACACCATGGCGACCACCAACTGAGGGCCCTTCTCGAACGATTAGCACGGTATGATTCGCATAGCATAGCATAATTTCGCATTTTTTTCTCTCGCAGAGTTCGAATAGCATCTCCTATGGCGGAAAGGAGATCATGGCCACCAGCACCTGCATCGCAAACACGTTCGTGTCCTCGCTACAAGGAGACTTCTTCAGTACAACAACTCATCCTACTCTCTACTTCCGCCTTTATTGCGACGTTTCACCAGCTTTTTTCTTCCGAGTTCAAATAGCATCCCAATTTTAATTTGATGATGAAAATAAAAATCATTTCGTTGAAACGTTGCAAGTTGTTGAGATACTTATTGCCAATGCCTTTTGCAAAATTTACAGTGGTTCAACTAATCACGCTGTGAGGCTGGCAATAAAAACTCCGTGTGAGCCCAACTATCCGACGAAAAGACACCAGAAATTCTATTGTTCGTCTATATTCTGTCTACTTGTGTCGGGCAAAGACGTGGACATGGGCAAGACCTGGGACACTCTGCAGCCTCTGATGTTCAATACCATCAGCACCTAAAAATCATCAAGATGATCTCCGACTTACCGGTGGATTGACTGGGACATAATTTTTAGCAACAGGAGATGGCTCGAAACAGGACTCACCAAACCAAGCAGTTTCCCATTCTTCCTCTACCCATCGATTCTTGACAAAGTTGTGCACCGGAAGACCGGTGAGTCTAACCAACTCATCCTCTTCTGGGGTGCCTTTCTCTGACTTGACCATTTTATCGAGGGTAACGCCCCATTCAGAAAGTGCCGGTAAACAAGCAGGAAGATTGGAGGGCGACGGCGGGGGAGAATCATTCCCCGTGAAACCCCACAGGCCGTCCAACTCTATGCGGGCGCGGACCGACTCCGGCATTAGCGTGGGGTGGAAAATAGGGACGCGGGTCCAGACCAGAGTATGTTCTACCTCCGGAGGTACCGAATAAGGCCAATCATTCTGGATGACGCTGATGTATTGGGCGGCGTCGACTCGGAGAAGTATGCCGGCGCGTCGGGAGGCAGGGGAGGTAACTCCCTCAGAACAGCCAACTCTTCCGGGGGATAGTCTCAAAGACTGGTGGAGTCGACATGCCTCGTCCTGGACGGCAGAGCCCAGGAGAGACAGCGTATCGGGCTTTCCCCACTGCAGGCGAAAATTCATGAGGTAATTGACTGTGCGCTGGCAATTGGCCTACGAGCACTGATACAAGGATAATCGTACCAGTCGACCCGTACTTCTCCTTGATTCCGGCAATCCAGATGTTGTACCGTTGTTGCAGCTTCCGGTCTCGCTTGAGCATGCCAAGGTCCCCGAATTGACAAAAGTTTTTAGCTCATTCCAGGTGAATTTGGCAGGATAGTGCACGATGAGCTCTTCCCGCGTTGGTGGTCCAGAACCAAGAGGACAAGGACGCTTTTGGGATCTGACAACGCATCTCCATCATGGCAGGACCAGAGTAACGAGACGACGGATGATCGGACCGAGTCTTCCGGAATCAAGTACGTCGACCTCATTATATTTCAGGGAAAAAAATTCAACGAGGTTTACAAACTATCCAGCGTCCTTCTACGCCATCTTTCCTTCTGATGTGCCCAAGGCCACTCTCCCGATCTAACCATTCATCCAGGTCGATGCTGCATTCTCCGGGAATGCCAGCCACAAGACCCAGAGAACGTTCCAACCATCCTCGAGTACTTAATTGAGAGTCCACCTGACAAGAAAGCTCCCGGTAGGCCGTGCGCATCACCGTCCAAGCCATCTCTCGCGTTTTGTTCCGCAGAGAGTCTGCGAGATGGTACAGAGCTTTGCGTGGAAGCTCTGGGTTGGATTCTCGGAGCGCAAATGAAAGTGTCGTATCATCGACAGGCAAGGAATAGACCTGAGTTAATTTGTTGATTTTGGCATAGTTTCGCGCACGGATGCAGCCAGCAACAGATGTGATCCATACGCGCTCCGCAGAACCGTCAGGGAAGAAAGCTTTGGGCACAGAAGTCAAATGCGCGCGAAACTCGCGCTGGGACGGATACCCTGCAACCAGGTGATGCAGCAGGCATACCAGAACGGTTTGAACACAATTCCGATGGGGCTCGGTTGAGGGTAGCTGGAAATACGACATCAACGCGGGAATGACTGGACTGATATGGCGGGGAGAGTCGAAGACAACGGCAAGGTAGAGAGAGGTTTCGTAGACTGAACAAGTTCGGTTGAAATGTCATATGTTATTCCGGACAGTGAAACGAACCTTCCAGGGCAAACTGGCCTATTCTCTTGGAAGAAATAATGCCTTCTCTCAGCTTTCCTGCAATTTAATCTGTTTGGTATCATCGAGGACTGCTTACCGACCCTACTCACGAAATAAATAAGAACGTTTTCTTGGGAATCTACACGCTGTTGGCCTTCCTTTTCTGATTCCGTTGGAAGTCGAGGATACTTCTCCCAGATTTCATTGAGCTGCGAACTTTGGAAAATCTTAACCCGACGTGGAACTGAAACCGAACCTTGCCCTGGATATATTCTCGGTATTCATCTTGCACGTCGAAATCTTTCAAGCTAAATGCTATGATATAATACAGAGAAACTAAATTCAAAAGACAACTTACACATCTCCATCCTTTTCTAATCCGCTACTCCGGCTAACGGATGCGATATGTTCCATTTTCTGCCTGGGCGCGGCAGACACTGCAGGCTGTGTGTGCGGCCGAGTTCCACGCCATTTATTGCCAGCACCACGAGAAACGTCTACATTCCGCCAATTGGAGCTGGAGGACATTGTGAGCAACCTAGAGGCAAGACAAAGGCGAGAGCAAGATCGCCGCATTGTCACGCGACACTGATGATATCACGGTCAGCTTACTACAACAGAGCCAAATAACTCTTTTGCTTTTAACCACGTTGTTTCAGACAGGCTTTCCAGGTGGCTTTCGCGTGTGTTGATATCTCTTATCGTAAAAAACAATTTCCCCCCAAATACGTTCCCCTTACGCGGTGATTTTCAACTTGAAGTTACCACTCCGAGTCCGAGTCCGCGTTTCGAGTCGTTGAAGGTTATTCAACTCTGCCAGTGCCACCGCCCTCGACTAGCCATCAACATCATGGCGATTGAAGATACGCAACCTCTGCCTATGGATGTCGATTTCGAGTCGTCTTCCTCGCCTTGTCGTTTGATACTACATACGTTGGAAGACGCCTGCTCCGCGGTGGATTTACTTGCTATTATTCAGGACGTGATATTAGGTGAGCCCACCTAGAGTTCTATATCTAGCAGCACTGAAATGACCTCTAGCTCTCAAGCACTTGTTTGTCGAACACCAGATACTGCACAGACACATCGACTACAACAATATTTACATTCGAAGCGACGGGGACAATGGCATGAAAGGCGTTGTTCTCGATCTCGATTTCCCTGACCCGGCTGAAGGATCGTCTCGTTCTGCGGAAGGGCTTGGATTATATCACTCGGCATGTCTTTCTGAGGTATTTTCCCTGTTTTTTGGCTTATCCAAGTCCAGTTCACTTTCCAATCCGTTGAATGCCTTCGTGATCGAAGATACACCGATTCGAACCCACACGAACATACCGTCCACGACGACCTGGAGTCCGTTTTCTACGCTCTTTGCTGGGCATGCTATGGATACGATCACACTGGACGACCGGATAGGTTTCGTCCGGATTGGATGCAGCAAGAACAATGGAGACATGCCAGCTCTGCCTACTCTAAAAGAAGTTACTTTCGCTCCGTTGAGATTTCTTCACACGTGAATCGCTACATGGGATGTCAGCGGGATATTCTGGAAGATATCATTGACAGGTTTCGTCGAAGGCTGGGCCACGACTCCGGCGATCCAGAGAGAGAGTTTGCTATGTTTCTGGGAATTGTGGAAAAGGGGATAGAGGAAGTGAGGGACGGACAGTGTGGCATCGCTTTAGGGTGCTCGAAGGTCGCGCGATAGGTATTTACCACTGGCACTTCGAAGCGCAAGTTGTGCGAAGTCGGGGGCGACGATTCTCGTCAAGGCTGCAATATGAACGTTGAGTAGGTTGAAGCTCAATTGTATTTGCCTTACCAGCTTTTACTATTCGACGCGCGTGGTAGACATTAGATTGAATTAAAAATTATATTACTGCATGGGTCACTTTACCGTGAAAAGGCCAATTCCCTTGGCGTTTTCTTCAACCTTGCGCAGTGCGTACAACCCCACCACCGGCGTTACCGGATTCATAGTAATAATTTTTTTAAACCATGCGCTTCAGATCTTTAGAAAAACCCACGGGCGAGTTCTGGTATATCGGTTTGTATAATTGTAACAAACGGCTACGGTGATGAGAAGGAGCGAGATTTACAGTGTTCAGCAAAAAACGTTGAACTCAGAATGTGTCGGTGACAGATCATCTAGTGTAGCAGTCATCCAGTTTGTACTTATTCAGATAAAGAAAAGAGCAACGAAGAATATGATTCGAGGTCCGCAATGTATCCCAGGTTCGGCATGCAAAAGAGCATGTATCACATTTCTACCTGCTTCCAAAGTCCCGGCGTTTTCGGTCACTAGTTCAATTTTAAGCATGAGAGTAAGGAATGGGTACGGAGAGACCGACCATATTGAATCCTGTCCAGCTCTCCCAATTGGTTGCGGATTGCTCATGAAGCGTCAGCCGTCCGTACCTATCGGCGACCTGATTCCACAGCAAATTACTGGATGAAGGCGGTAGGACGGGATCAGCGAAAAGATTTGACGTATCATGAGCCCACGCAGTAAGGGTTGTTAGCCGGGGAAAGAGTTCAGCGAGAAAAGTCGCAACAGATTCGATCTTGGTTGGACCGATTCTGGAGTTTCCGAAATTCAAAAAGCGCAAACGTCGGGCGTGGCGGATGAGGGCGCTCGGCCGTCTGAGCGGCAAGCTGAACTCGGATTCAAGGACATCGTCGCCAACGTCGATGACGACGCTCAAAAACTGTAGGGCACAATGGTGGAAGAGGGGTAAGAGACCTTGGAGGGTGATGCGTGGAGGTACGACGAGCCCACGACGGCCGAGAGTCAAGTTGGTGAGCAGTGGGAGGTGGAGGGCAATTTTCTCTAAATCCTCATTTCCAAGATCAAGCCACGGTATTGAAAGACCGAGGTCAGTGAGGTTGGTCAGCGTGAGGAGGGGGTTAAGGGTGTGCATTGTTACTAAATGATCAGCGGGCAATCCGCCTAATAGATTCAATGGCGCGCTGATGCTGATCGAATCCAGAGAGCCAAAATTGGCAAGGATCGTCAGGACATTGAGGATGTTATTGGGGTTGGTTTCGGTTACATGCCACCAAATGCTGTCAAGAGAAGTTGACGAAATGGCATTGAGCAGTGAACACAATAGAGTTGGCTGGGATGGGCCGACGATGAGATTCGTAAGGCTCGGAAAAAAAGAGGAGGAGGTAGCAGAGAAGAAAGTTGGATCATCGATGGAATGAAGGGGAATTCGAAGGTGCTGTAATGTGGTGAGGCCGCAAAGGTGGGCAAGGACTTTTGAGGGGATGGCGAGGTCGCAGTGGAATAAAGATAAGCGGTCCATGCGGGGTATCGCAAGGAATACTTCATCGAGTACATCATCCGCGGCTTCATGATCGATCTCGAAGGAAGTTATGATTTCTGCCTTGGTCGAGATTAGTTCTATAACCCCAGGATGCGCCGTGGAGGTATTGAGACAGAGGCTCCGTAGAGAAGGGCAGAAGAACATATGGATGTTCGCCACTTCGTCTCTCCAGAAGAGCGTCAATAGGGCTGGCAACATGTACGTCTCCGGACATTGTGCGTGAAGATGCCGAAGGACAGTATCGCTGCCGAAAATGTGGCAATTCCACGAAGGGCTCCGGTAAGGGTATTGTTTACCTAACGGCGAGAAGTGAAGTTCCTTGACACGTCCTGCGTGAACAATGAATCGAGTCCAATCCGATTCCACTGTCTCTCTCGTCATACAGGACATCGACTGCGAGGGCAAAATTACGGTCAATCCAAACATTGAACTGTATTGAACTGACCTGGGGATTTTCCGCGCCGTGCCATAGGTCGTCAGGCAGGAGATGGATCAAATTTATTAGACTGTCGATTTCTCGCCACACGGCATCGAGGGCGGGTTCAGAAAAAGCCCTGCATGTCAGTGCAAGTCTGTAAACCTCTGTCTTTCCGTATGAACCGCCCCGCGTGTCGGCCGTAGAGAAATACGTGATGTGGGAGAAAATTTCCGCCACGAGCAGGCAGCGATGCATCGTCGTCAACTGCGAGAAAATGCAAAGAAAATGCGTCGCGCGGATGCCATCAATGTTAGGCGATCCTGATGCCATCAACTTCAATGAATTCAACCATAAATCCAAAGACAACTGCAAGAAACATTACAGGAACTCGTTAAAGAAAATTGGTTTATTCACTGATGGATCTGCGTGCTAATTGTTACAATTGCGATGCTATTCGAACTCTGCGAGAGAAAAAAAATGCGAAATTATGCTATGCTATGCGAATCATACCGTGCTAATCGTTCGAGAAGGGCCCTCAGTTGGTGGTCGCCATGGTGTGCTCGGTGGTGGCGAATCCAATCTGGCAGTTGGTGGTATCGTAAACAGAGTAGAAGCGCTGGAGAACAGAAATGAGTATTGCGAAGAGGAAGATCGTTAATATACGAACCTGGAGGAACGTGTATCCATCTACAGCCGTTGGCGTCAGTTTGCGTTGGAAAAAGAAGAAAAGAGTCTTACTGATACCGCACAACCCTGGGTCAGACATATGCCCCATATCTGCAAAGACCAAGTAGATTTGGTCCTTCTGGCCACCGAGGGTCTCGTTCATGCACCGTGGCCAGATTTGGCCGTTCTTGGTGAGCTCGTATTTGATCTGCGGGCGATGAGATTGAGGGAGGAACTTGGGGGGAAAAACTTACACCGTTGATGGTGAATATCATGCTCTGCATGCACTCGTATTGCTGCGGGGTCACGGTAAGAAGTCCGGTCGCCCTGGAAAAGCAAGGGTTGGATTCGGAGAAAGAGAAAAGAGGAGCAACGAACTCGTCACACGTCGCTCCTGTCGCCTGCTTGTAATCGTTGAATGTTTGGGTCGGAATCATAATGAGGGTCGTTCCGCTGAAGGAAGAGTCAAAAAGGAAAATTAGAGAACAAAAAGACAACACGAACGTGTCTGCGATGCAGGCGCTGGTGGCCATGATCTCCTTTCCGCCATAGCAGATGCTTTGATCGTATCCCCAGTATTCGCATGCGGGCGACGTCTTGGTGATGGGCACGTAGTTGATCTCGCCGGTGCACCTGTCCCTCGTTAGCGTGGTGTGCGGTTGGGAATAGTAAATACTTACTTGGTGCGATCAGGTCCTCCAAACGAGAGGCTGCCTGTCTGCGCGTTGGCGGTAGTCGTCGGCTCGTAGTAGATACCAATGCATTCCTATTCGAGAAATTCAACAAGAAGAGAAAGATGAATTAAAAATGCTGCTTGCGTTTTTGATGAGCCCTTGCTTTACGCAGTTGTTGGTGACGGTCGGGATGCCGCCCGCGTTGGAAGAGTCGGAGGCCATGGTGTCTGTTGACAGTTGAGATGCGGAAAACGAAAATCGGCCGTTGCTTACTCTTGGTGAGGTCGACTGGGCCGATGCCTAAGAGCTACTAGTCAGAGTCGGCGAAATAAATGGCAGGAAGAGACCAACCTATAATACCATTCAGGCCGTTCATTTGATTCGCCTCACTGGCGACGCCGATGGACTGGTCCTTGATAACGAGGTTGGGGCCGAGAGTGACTTGGTCGGTGTCTATTCGTCCCGATGTCAGAGAAGAGAATGCGGATAAAAGAGCGCATACATTCGTTGCCTTTGCAGTCCCCTTGGCCGTATGTGATAGCCTGGCGATGACGAGATAGGGAAGGACAAGAAATAGAAGATACGAAAGACATACAAATGGTTTGCGCGTGTCCTGTGAGAAGATAAGAATAGGCAAATAAGATGAGGGCAAGTATATGCTCACTTTGCAAGTAGAAGTCTCCTTGTAGGGGGGCTTCAAGACCCAGGTGTTTGATGAACCTCCATTCCGCGTCAGTGGGGACCCATGAAATGCAAATGGGAAAAGGCTTACCGGTGTCGATGAGGAGGTCGCAGGTCGTCGCGGGGCATCCGAAACCGACAGGCATGGTATAGGTCACAGCTGGATACGATAGTCAAGCAATGGACGCGTCAAAGAAGGATGATCCTACCGGCGTTCGTAACTGAAATCGTGGTCGACGGGTCTGGGCATCCACTATGGTGCTTCTTCGCGCACGGGCCGTGGGGGTGGTGGCCAGCTTTGAAGTGCTTAGCACGAGCGCAGTCGCGTTCTTGGATCTGTTGAGCGTTCACGACCTTGGTCTTGAAGGAGACGGGGTGGATGGCGTTCTGGGACATTGTGGGTGGGCGGGAAGGAGGAGATGATGGTGGTTGAGGAAAGAGAGAGGTCGAAGGGGCGCCAGGTATTTATACCCCGCGCGTCGGGACTTGAATTTTGACATGAACAACCTAGTACGTATTGTAATTTGATCACTCCAAAGAACGACTCCCACCAAAGATCGGTTTTTACAGACATCCCTGTGAGCGCCTCCGCTAGTTTTGTGGCCTGAAGAGAGATGAATGGTGTTCTATGCCCAATGGTCTGTCCGTTGAAGAACGAAATTGCATACGCTCGAGAATCCACAACGGTAGCTCCAGATTTTATCGAACGTGCACGGACCACGCCTTCTCCCGCGACGCTCTAACCAGAGGTGTCAATGAAGCTCGCGGTATTTGGGGAAATTGGATTGCAGAAGCATTTGGGACCCGAATAAATCCGTCTGAGAAGCAACAGCGACCAGAACGTTTCAATAAATCAAACGTGGCCGCGAACACCTGCAATTCTGCTTCAACTAAACCACATCTGAAAACAAGTCTACCAAATTATCCTGCACCTCCTTCACTTTGTCTTGCGCCGCGTGCAGTGCGATTTGCAAGCACTTCTCGTGCATTTCTCCCGATTCAGACAGATCAACCGTCGGGATATTACCCTCCGCGAACGCCCGTATAATGCTTTCTGCGAGCATCACCTTCGCCAAGAGATCAGCACTCTGCAGCTTTAAAACTTGGCCCACGAGCCCTCCGTCCTTGGTCGTAAGAATGAGTTTCCAAAAGGCCGCAAAGGCGTTCTTGCATTTCCCTTTGCGCACGCAGGAATGGTCGTGAGTGAGCCGGGGAGGAGAGGACGGAAGTTCCTCGCATAGCTTGATTAAATTATAATGGCCCGATAAAAGGCGGATCCGCTGGCGCGCATTGAGTTGGGGATCAGAATCCCAGACCTCTCTCCCTTTGAGCATCATGGAGTAGTACGCGAGCCCAAGGAGCGAACGCAGATTCAGCCGTTCTGCAACGCCAATGGCAACCGCAACCGCTCTGCCTTCACCGAGCAGCCGCTTCCATTTGAGGACAGCAGCGTTAAGGAGGGCCTTGTAGTCGCACAAGATGGAAAGCTCTGTGATCTGGACCAAATTTTGAACAGAAGGCGAGCCGGCGGTAGTGGAATGAAATGTCGTTAACGCGGAGAGCGCCCACGACTCAGTAGTCCTGAACTGGTACTTGTGCGCAATGCGAGCGAGATGAATGAGCTGCAGATCGTTGGCCTGGATGGTCATTGAAAATGCAATCTCTGCTGGCCTTTAATTCAATGGGTGAGACACGGGAACAACATCAGGAGGACATACGTACAGGCTGTATAACGACCACATTAGAGCACTGAATTCCTCCGCCTTGTCTCCGTGCAACCGTATCGGATTCTCGTCGCTTTCTCCCTCGGAGTTGCTCGGTATCAAGACGTCTTCCGTGTTCTGCGTATACGCGTCGAGTGAGAACATGCTGTCGAAAGTAGATTTGTCCTTGATCAGCATAGAGCGATGGACCTGAAATATCGTAAAAACGGCCCTGATATCTGGCAAGAAAAAGAAAGACCTTAAACAGGGTGTTCTCGACCTGGAGGACCGTGTTGCCATCCGCAATGTAGTACGTCGGGTCCCTCGTAGGTGGCACTTCGTTGGATGATACGGCCATCATCTTGGAGACTTTGACCTTCAAGGTTCCACCCTCCGGAGTACAATGATTCCGGCCGACGGACTAGCGGTGGCGGGCTCAGACAAGTTTGAGACCGTAATCGCTGTCACGGCGAGGTCACAGTGACCACCAGCCCGGCCGGCCCGGATGTTCAAAAACAAATTCAAACTTCAAAGGTTCAAAATTTTTATTCGTACAAAGATTACAGGCTAGGTGGATGTAGAACGAGCATAGAATCAAGCAACAGCTTTTGCGTTATCCGTCAAAACCTTATTCAACCCCTCGCGCTTCTCGCAAGCCTCGAATTTGAAGCTCGCCGCAATTTCATCCAACTCCTCCACACTCTTTCCTACGAAGTGGTCCGCCCATTCCTTCACCAAAAATTCACTCACTAAAATGTTCCGCGAAAGCAGGCCCACCCGATCTGGGAGCCGCCATGCCGGATGTGGGTATATCTCGCGGTACTGGAGCGGAACCTCCTCGAGGACGTGGTCGATCAGCGGTTTATATACCTCCTTGACGGCGGTGTCATCTGCGCCCCATTGGTCGACCGCCAGACGGTGCTTCTTGGCGAGGAAATCGCGGAGGAGAGTCATGTAGGGTGTCGAGGTGGACACATAGACCATGCCTTAATCCAACCAAGGATTCAACCACATATGTTCCGAATAAATCTGAACGAAACGCACCCTGGAAGCCGATATCTTTGTACAACCAGATGGACCAACTCAAACGATCCTAGGGCCCAGTTGGTTAGGACGTGTTGTCGGTTGAATGGATTACGAACTTTATTGTAGATCTCCAATTGGTCCTTGAGAACATGGAACCTGATTTGGTTGATTTTCTCTGTGGCCTCGCCTTCGTATTGTTTCCTCGCGTATACCGGGCCCCACTCCCCGTTCCATACGCATAATCCACGCTCGTCCATCCATTCTCTCTTCTTGGTGTACGTTCGCTGCATGCGGAGCTGCTGCTCTTCAGTACCAGCGTACGGTTCATGTGATGCAGGGAACCCGAAGGGGGAGTAGTCGTGGATAGAGTACGCAGTATTATCCCAGTTTTTGTGCGCGTCACCGAAGTGCGTGAAATCCTGCGCCCAGGTGTTCCCGTCGAGGAATATAATGTGCGATGGATCAACCGCTCGGATCGCGCTGTGAATCCGGTGGTAAAATGCAACGACACGAGTGTGCGCTGAGTCCGTGGGTTCGTTTAGGGGGTTGTAACCTAGCATCGACGTCCACGGCATAAGAAAAAATAAATCGGCATTTCAGAAAGAGAATGAACAGACCCGCAACCCATTTATTAGATTTGTAGTGTTCGGCGAGTTTTTCCCAGAGCCATATCGTCCGGTCTTGAAAATCCTTATGAACCCAGACTATCGACGATTAACAACGAAGTTAGTTGTGTTTTCCAACATTCGAACGCACAATTCGCAAGATGTCCGCCATGGTCGGAGTGCCACCCCGTATTTTGCCCTATTAAATGATATGTAACGGGATGAGCGGGCATTGCAGAAATATTTACCTCCAGGCGCCGTATGGAGATCGAGGATCGTGTAAATGTTATGCGATGCGCAAAGTTCTATCACACGATCAAGGTGCTTGAAACCTGATTCCTTGAGAACTCGAGGGTTCATATCGTCTGCAGACAGGGGAGGAAGGAATGAGTGAGCGATTATATTGGCTTTGGTGCTTCTAAATGGTCTCCACCTTCGAAATGGTGGTAGTTGAAAGGAAGGCGAATGCAGTTCAGGCCGAGAGTGCTGAAAAACTTGGCGTCGGAGTCCATGAAAAAATACTCGAGGAACTAGGCAACTTAGTTCGAGATCAGGATGTCGGTCAATCCTACGCACCTTGTCAAAAAGAATTCCGATTTTTCCTCCCCGATTGCTTCTGCGAGAGCCTCGCGAATCTGGAATTCGCAACCCGGATAGCCTAAGCAGCGAGTGTAAGGAACAAATATTGGACGGATGTGCCAGAATGGAGACTAACCTGAAATAAAATTCTCCATACTACGAAAGGTGAGTGGACAATGAGTGGATGTCGATCGGATCGAGTCGAACTGCATACTTCATCCAGCCCCCCAAACCTGCTCCACGGAGGATGATTTCGTTGCCATCCTCGTCTACAATCTTCGTGCCCGAAACCTTCAAGAGAGACATGTTCGCCGCAGGAGAAGAGCGTCGAGGTCCAGGCGTGCTAAAGAGTTTCTCCGGCTTTTGGTCCCATGCTCAAATCGGTCCGAACAGCCGACCTCAATTCTCAGAGCGGACAAGTTTACGATTGGTTCACTACGTTCGTGAAGGTCGGTGTGGATGGAGAATATTACCAGCCGGCGGCCAAAGACGAGAGCTGGACGCGGACGGCAGTTTCGGGCATGTGGCTGTGTCGGGCCGCTCGGTTCCGTCCAGCCGCAGACCAGTGCCAGCCTACCCTGCCAGACTCCGCGGACTTACTTGCGCCTTTCCCATCGACGGAGGTTTTCCACTTCAGCGAGTCCAACATCCGCTCAACGAGGTCGCGAGGTCGACTCCTCCACTCGTCAGCGTCTTTTACCTTTTGTAAAGCTTTCGTCAAGTTCTGAACAGCTCTTGTCGCAGCAGAGGTGTTTGAGAGGTGTGGTTAGCAGGAAGGTTGCTTTATTTTCATCACAAATTTTCATGGGCTGCCAAAGTAACTGAATTCTTTCGCGCAGCGTTGTTCAAACAATCACCGAGAGCAATGTGTCTTTCTTCAACGTTTACGGTCTCCGCCTCAACTAAAGCCTATGCTCAAGATTCGAGAAATGGTTGAGACACGTCATGAAATTGCGAACCCACAAATGGATGAACTTGGACACATTTGAACCACGGCAAGAATGAACCAAGTACAAATTCCCGGCTTTCCCCGAACTCAGGGGGTTGCACCAAGGATACTGATCGTTGTACCTAGACTGACCTTGAATGTAACTAAAAATTCTGCGGTTTAGGGGCCCGGAATCGATGGAAGCAGCGGAACTAGCAGACGCACATAAGCAGATGAAGCCGAATATAGATCCGTGGGTTCTTAACTTCCATTTCCTCAACCGCCAGTCAGTCGATCGTGACGCAGTTCGAATCTGGACCCGTTCCCTATCACACACCGGAGAATGGACGTGCAATGGCCGACATCGGCAGTGGCGGCCAGGCGGTGGCTGCTGAACCTGGTTGCCTGGATATATGCGTCTTCGACACCCACCTTGATCGCCGCCGCAGTGAGCCCCAATTGTTGTTATAACGGCTAATTTTACCTTCACTGTACCCTGCGCCGTCCAAATATAACACTCAGTCCCCTTCTAGCAGAAGATCGTAGAACCAAAGCGCCCTTCCATTTGTTCATTTGGCCCCGTCCAGTCTGATGACGGTTGTGGTGTTATACTAATACGAGAGGGCTTATAAGGGACCCTCCTCAGTCTGCCAACGCATTTCCCTCTTGCTCTCGCTCTTCATCCTCCGATTTATCCAACTTCACGCTTTGCATTTATGCCCCACTTTGTCATCAAAGCACTACCGTTCACCACCCGGGTGGCCCATGGCGCAAGGAACATTCTCGCGGCCGACCAAGCGCGTGCCGCGAAAGTGCTGGCTGGCGTCCATCCGCACGGGCCAGTAGCCTTCCGATCTCAACCCAAGGCTCGCCACCACCACCACCACCACCATAACGATGACGGAGATGACACCAAACCACCTCCAATAGCTGGAGACAGCTCGGTTGACGTTACTGACGCAGGTGCATGCGTTCAATTAAACTATATTCCCATTCCGCTGTCTTATATGTTTTAGCTGTCACCTACACCATGAGTGTTGGGGTTGGGTCGCCTCCGACGAATTACGAACTGTTGATCGATACTGGTTAGCTGGTTCACCAGTTTCCTATTGATGTTCAAACTGATACATTTCCAGGGAGTTCGAACACCTGGATCGGAGCAAACAAGTCTTACAAGCCCACATCTACTAGCACTGTAAATTTCACTCCCCGTTTATTTGTTTCAGTTGAGATTCATATTTTGAAATACAGGATACTCGCAACAAAGTTGTACGTATCTTTTAACATCTATAAGTTTTATTTCTTGACATTTGTCCAGAACGTTAGCTACGGTTCAGGATCGGTAAGTATCTGTCCTTCAGTGGGTTTCGGTCGTGTGCTAATTTTTTTTCTAGTTTACTGGAACCGAATGTATTTGTTTTGTTCGATTCAACTATCCTCCGCTCACAGAAACAAAGATATCGATGAGGTGACTCTGGGCCCTGGTCTCGTCATCCAGAAACAGTCCATTGGAGTTAGCTCCAAAGCTACTGGATTCGATGGTGTGGACGGAATACTCGGGTACTTGATATTGTATCCGTTTCCATTAACCTTTGACTTATTTTATTCTTTTTAAAAAAATAGCATTGGGCCAGTCGATCTGACCACCGGCACGGTCAAATCGACTACCAGTGTCCCTACTGTCACTGACAATCTATTCAAACAACAAACTATTCCTACCGAATCCATTGGGATTTCATACGTTCCCACGACTTCGGGGACGAACGCTGTCAACGGAGAGCTCACTTTTGGCGGAACTGACTCCTCGAAATTCACGGGGAGTATCTCATATGTCCCGATTACGGAAACATCCCCAGCGAACAAGTGAGCCTTACGACGTGATTTCTGTGAATTATTCACTCATCTTTTATAGCTACTGGGGAATCGATCAGAGTATCACGTCAGTTATTACTTACCATGTTCAAATGTTCGCACTCATTTGTTTCTTTATCATCTAGTTATGGAACCCACACCACGATATTGGACCTGACTGCTGGCATCGTGAGCTCGCTCGGTTCTCGTTGAGCTCAGACATGCTTATGCATTTGTTAGGTTGACACCGGAACAACTTTGTTGTTGCTTGCCACGGATGCCTTCGAGGCGTACCAGAAAGCGACTGGTGCAACAGCGGACAGGTGGATTCTGAGTCGGATTCTGATTCCACGGCTGATGCGAATATATTTAGGACCACTGGTCTGCTCACTGTCACGGCAAGTCAGTTCGCAAAAATGCAGAGCTTACTCTTCCACATCGGCGATGTAAGTTGAAATTATGGGTCAAACGCAACTCCTAGTAGCCTGACCCCTTCATTCCAAGGCAACTCTCGAGTTAACCCCCAACGCGCAAATCTGGCCCCGCTCCTTGAACTCCACCCTCGGAGGTGACGACAACAAGATCTACTTGATCACTGCCGACTTGGGGAGCAACAGCGGGTCCGGACTCGACTTCATCGGTTTGTTCCCTCTAAATCCAACTTTTGTATTGCTGATCAACGAGTAAACTAGATGGATTTGGATTCCTCCAGGTGTGTTTCATTCCATTTGACTCGCATATCGGCTTGCTAAATATTACTCAGCGCTTCTATTCTGTCTATGACACAACCAACTCGCGGGTCAGCCTGTTAATCGTTTCCGACTTTTCTATGCCTAACTCGTCCTCGGCACCAGGTCGGCTTTGCTACGACAGAGTTCACAGACGCTGAGACCAACTGAATGAGTATTACGATCTGCCGTTTACTCAGGCTTTCCCAAGTAATACTAGAGCTTTGTGTAAACTCGAGACCCTTCGATGAAATGTAGTGACAAATGAATATTTGCTTCGAACCCTCGAGAATTCGAGAATTTGGACCACCAGGAAGTCCGGATCTCCAAATTTCAACTTGAACACTGTCACGTGATCGCTGTTGAGAATGTAACCAGCCCAGCCTTGCAATCCTAATACTAATAATTGCTAGCATTACCCCCGGATATAACTTCAATAAATATCATTTTGTGAGATCTTGGCCAATGGAGGGATGACGGCCTCTTCACTCCATGACGTCATCAGAATCGAAACTTATAACATCACGAAAAATCCCGGAGAATTACGTGACGGTTGTCACCGCGCGTAACTGGCGCAATCGATACGCAACCTGTGAAATCGATTGTAAGCTGGGATAATCGATCACGAAGGGCCCGCCTATTTTGCAATCCCCAAACAATCGGGTTGGCATCGGGTTGTCCTTGGGTTGTCCTCAGGTTATAAGACAGGGAAATCTCCTCATAACCCGGTGGATACGAGTCATGCTAACTGCCCCAAAGAGGCTCTGCTGCCCACAGATAGTCAATGAAAGTGGACGTTCAATTAATCTACGTTGGCTACATGGTAGTGACGGGTCCAGGGCTACACCGGGGGAAACTTCTCTGCCTACCACCAACCGCCTGCGCTGCGGCTCTTGCAATACTACTCAACAACCCGCCCACTGCGTGAAATGTTGGCAGTGCTTCACAGAATATTGTTCTGATGAATCTTGTAAGCAACTTGAGAGGACTGTTGTAAAATAAGACCACACACCGCACCCATTGAACGCCAAAACTCGGGTGCCCAGACTAGGGCCGCGACCTTGATTGTCTTGTAAGCAAAAGAATAAAAAGAATAAAAATAAATGGCGCACCTAGGCCCACCATTTGGGTCTGGAAAGAGGCATGGGAGAGGTGGAGTAGATGGATGGACGGTCTTCAAAGCATTTGCATTTGAGGCAACTTGAAGGTTTGAGGAGATCCAGACCCGGCGCATAGCGGGGAGAGCTAAGAGATAACCGGATAAATTGAGTATTGATTGTCACTTGAGGTTGAGGGACTCGGAGGTTTTGTTGAGGGATGAGCACTTTATCATCTTGAGGACGACGCCTTGGAAACTAATGCTTGAGGAACAAGGCCACAGGCGGTGGGACTACGACACAGAACAAGATTATTGAGTAGATTGGGGCAGCTTGAGGGCATTGAGAGGAGCAAAGAGCCGGAAAGAAGAGGGGGAATGAGGGGGAATGATGGTCAAGAGGAAAGGTCGTTGTGCGATATCAACTTGCATCAGCATCAATCACTTCCGATTGGTCATCAGTTGCCATCAATCCGTCAACAGTCCGTGTACAACAGTGCACGCGTGAACGGTGAACTTGATTCGTGAAGGTCGCTCCGTATATGGTATACTGTACGCTACAAGTCCTGAGCGTTGATGCTGAGTCGGTACTTATCGAGGTTGAGTTGGCGTTCAGCACGGAGTCTCAAAAATATTATCTTCAGAGTATGTATTCGAGTTCCAAGTTTAATGTTATAGGGTATCGCTCGGCCAGAGGTTATGCAGAGGATGCTAAGTTAGAGGATGGGGGTGCGAGGAGTGAGAGGAGAAGAATTGATGAACAAATTTTGCCTAAATCAGCCTAAAAGGTCAACTGAAAATGTGCCTGAGACGCCCTCAAGGAGGTGCTTGGGATACGATCGGGATACAGCGGGAAGATTATATGCAGAATCGATGCTCCTCAGTTATACACGGATTGCGACGGGGTTGCACTGGGGTTGCAACCTGATTGCATCTGGTTGTGCCGGGTACAACATTTCGGCTTGATTGCAAGCCCGGCAATCGATCGCAATTTCCCAAGGATTTTCGTGATGAAACGGAGTGGACATGTGGAGTCGTGAATCACCTACTTTCCATCCACTACAGCACTACCAATGTCTTCCATCGTAACAGATCGCAACCCGATGCTCTCTGAAGAGCCCACGCCGATGAGCACCTCCCAGACCACGCCAGAGCAAGGTGAGTTGTGGGCAAGTTGTGGGTCGCTTTGAAGGTAGCGATGCCGATAATCTTGCGTGTATTATCAGGTCAAGCACAAAACACCACAGCACTCGAGCAGGATGGCGCCCAGCCCCCATCGTACCCTTCAAGGAACGCGTAATAGGTCGAGTGATGATAGCTTCGTCGAACTTTGGTTAACAATGTTCATCAACAGGTGTAGCGAAGGTTAGTGGTATTTCAAATAATATTTACTTCGTGCTGACGATGAATTGTATCAGAAAACTAGAGGAACAGTACGTATCTTACGTGGTTTGGACTTGTATTCACGCTTACCAACGTTTTGCATTTCAGCTCCTGGGAAAGGTGATACACCTCCACGCATTTCGCCGCGACGTATTGCTCAGCTCGTATGTCTAGCCTGAACTAAAAGAACACGGCGAAAAAATCTTGCAAGGAGAAGCTTCCATTTACAATATTGATGAGCCACCACAATCGTCGTGATTTTTTTGGACTCCCGTGGGTTCAACTTATTTTCTATCTCGCTTGCCATGTCTGAAAGTCTCGATCCTCAGGCCTTCTCATCGGTCAGGCACCATAATTCGAAATGTATATTAGTTGTATTTTGGCCAATGATCGTTAATTGCGAGCAGTAAACTGCCCGGTACTGCTATGAACGGGATCATTTCACACCCGATCGCTGGGCCCAGCGTCGTAAACCCATGTGTTAGTAACAAACCGAATTCGGTGTTTGTGTTCCATATTCCAAGCAGGTACAGAGACGACGATAAAGTCCTGTCGTGAGGGATGTAGCGGTGGCCCAAAACAAAACAAAGGACTGACTTTAATGCAAAGAGCGCCGAGTCGAATGTGCCAGCGGTGATACTGTCGTCGCATTGAACCAGGCCAGCCCAATCAATGGTCGCTTCATCCAAGTTGGATTCTTCGGAATAGGATATGGGCGGTGGAAGAACAGAAAGCGCCCCTCGCCAATGCTGATATTGTGATGTTGTCTTTCTCCGCGGACGAAGAGAGATATCCTGCGCATAAGGTGCACGCGGACTTCACTTTGGGCCGATGGTCGAATAAGTCCTAGGAGCAGCGTCGTTGGCCCGCTAATTTGCAAATGGAAGGGAATGCTATCTGAGAGGCCGTAAATAAGGCAGAAGGAATGAAAGCTGTGGCGATGTGTGTTCAGAAAGCCTGAGGGCAGACGAAAGTTAACTCGTACGCTGCAGTGGACATTTATGAGTTGCAACTGGTGGCCGACTCGGCATGCAATCTGGTACCATTCCTCTGGCGCTGTTTTCACGGTGGAAAGTAGATTTATATCAAGCATGATAGGCCGGGGTGGGGATGCAGTCGGCCTGAAATTTATTGTGACACTTAGGCTGCGACATAAAGTAAGTTAAAGCGAAAATGGGAGATTAGAAACTCACGTCTTTTCGCTTCTCCAGAACGAAAACCGGGGGTGCAGAGCTGTGCTCACGATAACGGAGATGGTATAAGTACATTTCACGTAAATAAATGGCTTTCCGGAAGGCGTTATCCGAATCGACGGAGGGAGGGGCCAGGTGTTTTCTCCATCCATGAAGGTCGAGGGGAATATAAAAGAGAAGGGGATAGAAGCAGGACAGAGAAACCGCAGATTGTCGTTCCACACCGTGTAGCTGTCTTTGGTGAGTTCCCTCGCCTGTCCCCCATTAGACGTGGCTAGATCCAAGCGACCAAACAGCTAGTAGAGGAACGGTCAACGCTGTAAATTTGCGATTATTTTAGAGGGTAACCTTCAAGACCACTTCCGTGACGCTTTCGCACCGTTGAATGCATATTGTCCCAGTAACAAGATCGTTAGGAGCGTACGTCGGCACCAGAGGATTTTCCTGTTCCTTCAATGTCAAAGTGATGCGGCCATCGCCTTTCGAGAATTCTCCTGTTCGGGGGGATCTAGAGAAAAAGGGACGCGAGAGACATTCTTCTCCGATTGAAGGCTCTACAGTATACGATGGGATGGTGGCGCTAGAACACAAGTTAGTCAATCGTATTAAGATAGAGACTTTAGGTTCTGACCCATCGCAAGAACGATAATATGGAGGAAGTGTCGGGCGCTGACATACTGGCATCTAGGTACGCCTCTATAATTCTGCTGGGGATCATAGACTGAGAGTCATAGTTCTAAGTTCAGTAGTGACTCAGCAAGTCGCTTTGTGATCAAGCTTTATTTATAGCACGAACTCCGACTGATCTTAATTATAAACCACCAACGAGAAATCGCATGGATAAAAAGCGCGCGTCCGACTCGGAGGCCGTCGACTGCCATCTTTATAAGTTCGGAAATTTTGGGACCCGTGTTGGAGTGTCACGGCTATAATGAGCATGTAATGAACCTATACTATCATTCGATAACCTCTGCAAAATAAAATTGATGGGAGTACTGTGGAGGCAGTTGAGCTCGAATTTCCCTAAAACTTGAACTGAATCGAGCCTTACATGTTATCAGTTCCATTGAATATTTACAGACTTTTTAAGGAACTGCGAAGGGAGCCTAGAAGATGCCGAGACGAAAGCTCCAAATAGCCCACGTTTGCAAAATAATTTCGCAGGCGATTGGCAGGCGATCAAAGCCACCAAAATTGAACAAAATCCCAAGAGACTGGAGTAATGAGCTTGAGGGCGGATGGCGGATTCCGACTCTTGATTTTCTTCTGGGATCAAATAGGCATCGAATACTGCATAAACTTCGAAGTACATTTTAAGAGACTGAAATTATGTCCTGGTCTTATCCCGAGCCAGTTGAGCTTGAATTGAGCAACAGAGTCGAGCTATTGCAAAGGGGGTATATTTTTGCGAAGGTGGGCGATGATAGTTAATCATAATTTAAGCTAATCGCCGAGTGCCGACATCGATTCCACTGGGCAGCATCCTCGGCAGACTACTTTCAGGTTGATTAAGTATTCTATGCCCCGGAGTCAATATGGGGGGTTTCCATTACCGTCCTAAAGTGCGCCAATCGGCGGCCGCGGGGAGGTATCCAATACGGCCAACGAGTTGATTTTGACCTGCATCTCTAACGCTGGGATGAACCAGGGTTGAAAAGATGATACTTTGCTGCGACCGCGATGCGAACCCAATTTTTGTTATCATGTCGGTGCGACGAACGTCTCTGTAACGAAACGGATCGGAATGGCGTGTTGGATCGTCAACAGCGGAGACAACACAGCGTTTGGAGGAACTATCTCCACCACGATGAAGTCCTACGTAGGCGATTCAGAACTGCATTTAGGAAGGCTGCATGGATGCCAACCTTTACGGTGAGCCCTGCGGCCTGAAATCCGCCGACGGTAACGGCCGAATCGCATTTGACCTCGCCGTCCCAGTCAACGGTCTCCACGCTCGTGTCGCATATACACGCAGACCGACAGTCGCAGTCGAAATTCACCACGGGGGGCAAGGGCCGGGAATGCCCTTCACCAATCCTCTGGACACGCCAGGTCGCCTTACCGCGGTATTCGAACGACACCATCCGTGTCAAGTACACACGCACAGGGGAATAACCATGCTCAATTTCACTGGAAGATTGGTTGGGGGGCAGGACCAGTTCACGCAACGAGGAGACGGGACCAGATAGTTGCACGTGGAGTGGGATAATATCGGACAGCCCAAACACTTTGACCGACGGGATGAAGGCCTGTATTGAATGAGTAGTGGTTGAGAAGATGAGTGTTTGCACCTACTTGGCATTGGATGGGAGATAAGGTTGAAGACTTGGAGTAGCGTGCATTCATCACGAACGAAGATTGGTGCCATTCCTCCGGCATAGTTTTCACCGCAGAAAGAAAGTAGGGCGATGGGGCTATTCCACGAGCCGGGAAGGTCTGAGGGCTGTATTCGAGGGGCACATGAATTCTACGGAGTGGTTAGATCTCTCCTAGACAACGACCACTTTCGCGTACGATTTTGTTTTAGACAAGAATCCCAGACGTCGGTCTTTGGTGACGGAAATCGTTAGACTGTATGTACATTTCGCAAATAGGGACGGAAACCCGGGGAATCTTGCAATATAAGAAGGCGGTAGAGGATAGTCACGGCCCTGGTGTTGAAACGTAGCCGGGAAGTCGCATGTGAAGTCAATTGTTCCCGGACACGAGGAGGGTGAAGAACTCGAACACCAAAGAGAGCGAGTACTCTTAACCACTTTAGTTGTTAGGGCACCTGAGTCTGCCGTGGTTATTTCAAGCCTGCCTTCGAGCTCCAAGCCATTTAATTAGCCTGATGAAAAATCCAATTGAGGGAACACGCACCTTGGCCACGACCTCACAAACATGGTTGGCATCTTGCTCGAAAATTACTGAGCCTCTGACGACCCCTGCCGTCCGTACGATGGAACACGTATAGTGGGTTCCTGATTGAAGAGCACGACCGTGGTAGAGCTGCATGCCTTGGTAAATATACCAGTGGGAAGTAGACGCGTTCCTATTCGCGGAGATAAGTCCAGTCGTGTCTCATCGCACGCTGGGTCCTGCGAGTAGCATGGGGAAGGATGAGACGGTGAATAAAGCGGCAGAGCACACGCAGACATGAATTATGGCGTTGGTGAGCGACGTGGCGTTGGTGGGCGATGTGACGAATGAAAATATATATAAATCCCATTTAAAGGGTGGAGTACCCCCACAGATAGTCTAGCCCCATGGCGTTTGCGTCGGCTTGAGCAATTACTAAAGATCTCTGCTCAGTCAGCAGAACAAAATGACTCGAACTATAAACAAGTCAATCAGTAGGGTATTGCGTTCCTGAAATCAGGATCCGGCATATTTCGTTAACCTGCGATAGAGAGTATAGTGATACACTGACGAAAGGAAGGCCAGCTTAAGCTTGCGGTGAATGTAACTTCGAGGAACGGATCAGGATGCAGTAACTCGTCCAAATTAGGCAAGTCTTGTATGTCCCGATCAGCTTGTCGTCCTTGCGTGACTTGTAAGTATGGAAGATCTCTATCGCTAAGTTTTCAGAAGATTCCTACCACTTTTGCAAGCCACAGTCTTGCTAATTGTCCTGTACTGTGAGGAAAGAGGCCGAAACTTAGCGACCCCCGAACATCGGACTAATCGGACGTCGCTGATTCTGCCCGACGGCGAAACGGAAAAGTGACTCGAATTTAACCACGAACGTTCAAAAATGTGCGCCCTAGCGGACCTATAAGTCTCTTCGGGGAGAGGAGATTCCCCCGAAGAAACTTAATTCCGCTATCGCTACCAAATCGAGTCTCACAGTATGCTTGGAGCTTGCTTGGAACGCTGATTTCTTGCAACAGACTCGACAGATTACTACAAGGTAAGTCTCTCTCTTTTCTCTTTTTTTCTCTCTTTCTTTTCTTATTTGGAAACTTGAACTTCATTATTAAGCCCAAAAAGATTCGCATCCCGAGTAGTATTGTATCACTTGAGGTTCAGGAACGTTTAAATGACTATAGTGTGTATATAGCCAGGAATACCTCCCATTTCCGCGCGCGCTCGGGGGTATAGTTTACTATAGTAAGAGTATGGCCGTCACATGTCGCTCGTACCGCCACCGTTCAACTCGAAGCTTTAGAGGGAAATGAAGTCCCATCAGCGAACCGACCCATGCCAATGTTCCAACGGAGAACGAATCCTCATCGGGAGGACAGCATACTTTGGAGCTGAACCGACTCCTCCGACCGTGAGCAATCGTCGAGTGTCGGCTTTGACGATGACCTGACAAGCGGTAAGGTAAATTCAGATTCGGTTCTCTCATGCCGGCGCCTAGCGAAAGGCTTGTTCCGACGGCATGTGAGAAGGCGAACCCAGGTCAAGTCGATGAACCAGTGACGTAGTTTGGGCAGAAGAAGACAGATTTGGATCAAGGGCGGAACGGTGAGTAACAAAGCCATCAGCTAGAACTTTCTTCGATACAGAATAAAGGAAGACGCGAGATTATTCACCTGCCCCTATGTGGAGGTAAATGTCTCTCGTGGTAACAGAATGAGCCTCCCAATTTCAATATTTAAGAACCAGAAGCAGTGCGGAATGAATATCACTGTGAAAAATTGGATGAACGGGTATGCTTCCACAACTTTCCTCCTTCGAGTCCATGAGATCCCTGGATGAGAATGTGGTCCAACACACTCACCAGATTCGCCACAACGGAAGTTTCTTGTTTTTTTTCCTCCAAATCTCCCGTCGCTGCAGGTATATGCAGGTCGCCCAGGTTATGATGAACACGCCACAGAGAGTGGCTCCCGTTCCCGGATGTAGTTCAGATAGGACGATGACTGGCAGGAAGAAGAAACGAATAACTCGGTCTCCGGTAATAACTTCGTCGCAGGCGCTCTGTTGGAAGTGCCACATGCCCTTGGGTAGAGCCGAGAACACGAGAACGGCAACCCAGACTGGAACAATGGTGAGGACAGCAAATCGGTTCAGCCATTTCCCTTTCCCAAAGACTGTGCTGAGTCGATTTTGGTTCCCAATAATGCTCCGAATCACATATATGATGAGGTAGGCGCTGAGTGGAGAGGCCGCGAGACTCATAGCAACGGCCGTGTGAGGTTTGGTGAGATTACGGTGGGCAATTGCAATTATAGCGGCAACTATAAGGGAGTATACATTGAGCAGTTGTGAAAAGAACTGCCATTTTTCTGATCAACGACTCTGCCATTTGAATCAATCTTGAATCGCACGTACTGAGGCTGGGACGTCTTCGGGGGAATATAGTACGAGGATTGCCGAGACAATCGTCGTGACTGTATAGTGAGTCATTTTAGAATCAAGGCACCTACTGGATATCCGAACAGCAGGGGAGGCGACATCGGGATTAGAACAATATCCGAATGCACACGAGTCGATGGGAGGGTTTAAACAGTATGCCTCCAAATAGGCAGTAGGATTTGAGATATTCAGAAAGGCGATCATCTCGTTGGTTGGAACCTGGCAGACCGAACTCGAGTTTGACGGATCACCGAAACATGGGTCATGGATGGGGAAATATAGGGATAGAGGGGATAGCGAGAAAGAAGTAGACATGAGAAAGACTAAAAGACAAGAGCGAACTGCACGATGGCCTAAATACGCTGTCCACGCCACGGCATACCTGGCGCGTCTTTGTGTCAGTGACGGCCATATCGGAAAGATACTCCGAGTTCGGCGGGTTCACCTGTAGGCGAGCGCTGATCATTTAAATTATGGTGTCCAATGTAAAAGCTTAGAGCCACGCACATGAGACGATTGTCGATGACCGAGGTTGGCCGAGTCGCTGGAAATTGGTCAAAAGAAAAAAATCTGCAACATCATTCGGGGATGCCGCAAATTGAAACGCAGCAAACCCGAACAGCCCGGAAAAGAGTGATACTATATATCCTTGCTAAGAGTCTGGATGAGACGCCGAGTTCTCAGACGCCGAGGTCTCATGGCTCCTGGTCGATGAATTGCCTTTCTGAGCTTTTCTGAGGCTTTCTTGATACCACAGCAAACGGAACCGGCCAACTGCACTGTTGCGACCACGGATAATGCAAGGTAAAACGCAGCATTTCAAGTACACTCCGCAGCGGTACCGGTAAGCCTTAGCCCGCTGTGATATTCCTCAAAGTTAGAACCAGAAGACGTGTGGACCGCCACCTCATCGCCTTTCTGATGTGATAGTTATGCCACTGATAGTTCAAGTTGATCTCGGTGATGGCCGACGACCAAATGCATAAATTTAGTCGCGGTTGGAAGGGGACAGCAAATCCCTTTAAGTTCATGAAATGTAAGGGCTATCGGATGGTATGCTCCTGTGACTAAGTTAGTGCTTAATAATTTCAGGTCGCCATTTCTAGTATTCCAGTGTCGACGAAAGGTCCGACAGACGTCGTCTTCAAGTTCAGTCGTCATTATTCGCAAAAAAGACGCCGAATAAGTTGCGCTCCGCAGACCTGGTTTTCACGGGATTATCTGGTGCCGATGCAGAAACACTCCTCTCTCATAGCCGCGGTACGGTTTAAAAACAGCTCATGCTATCTTACATTCACATTGGGTATTGCTATTACACACCATCAACCTAAACAACCCAATTTCAGAACACAAGCATGGAAGAAGTTTGCAGGAAAACTAACCGTTCGCCGCCGCAAGAACATCTGCGTATGCCCTGCGTCGGGTGCCAGAAACCCCGCGCCGATGCGCCTGTAGCGCATCCTCCTCGTCCTGCAGGCGCCGCGCGAGCAAGTAATCTGCCTCACAGTCCTGCTCCGACATGCCCGCATCCGAGTCTACCTCGGCAAACCCGTCGATGTCCTCCCAATCCGAATCGTCGTCCAGAAATCGGGACTGAGGGCCGTTCATAAACACATCTTCATCTAGCGCGATAACTCGGCGCGGCGCGTCCAGCACCTCAAAATCCTTCGCGATGGCTAGATTTGCGTTAGCGCACGCGCGAATATCATGGGAATCATGCCAGCCCGAACCTTTCACTTTCGCGTACCGCGCGATGTCCATGAGCGCGACCTCGTGCCGCGTCGCTGGGCGCTCGTTGTGTGTGTCCGGATCCGGGTGGTCGACGTCCTCCCGACCGGGATCGGCGTCTTCGTACGCCGTCCAGTCCCGTACGTCGCGCCGGCACCCGTCCACGCTGGCGGGGCATATGAATGAGTTGGCGTTCCAGCGGAATCCGTCGCGCTTTCCGGGATTCCGGCTATGGAGGCTGCGAGGGAGGTTATTCAGCCCCATAGGTTCTTTGGATATACGGGTCGCTGAAGTTGGGAGGGCTCGATGGAAGTGATGAGGGGCCGACCCCTCGAGTGGGCTTGACTGGGTTGTTGTTGGTGGGTTAGACCGGATATCTTCAAGCTCTTTAAACTAAGACGGTGCCGGCGGATGACTCTAGCGATGTCTACTGTTCTTTTGACACGCTCGTTGAAGTGACTTGATCGCGAGCGCTTGAAAGGTTCTATCTGACATTATCTGACTCGGCCAAAGTGACTCTCTTGATTCGGAAAGAACCAGCATATGCAGCATATAGATAGGCATTTTATACGCAACCCACTGACACATTCAGAACTTCGGATCGATGTGCTCCTCTTTAGGAATAATAGGCCTTGATCCACCATGGTGTAAAACGCGAACATCTTGGGCCAGGGCGGTTTCCCCGTGGCAACCTTGAACGCTGTGCCTCGGCACAACTCAACTCGGACGGCGTGGGTTGTTCGAACAATAGGTGCACGAGAACAGCATGTTGAACTATTGTCGGTTTATTCTGGGAATCATCGAATCGAGTCAGCCATCTTGACATTTTCCCGCCCCTCTTTGCCGATTGACAACCTCGCCCCCGAAGATCGTCTTCTAGGAAGCCCGGCACACCACCTGACAAATCCACCGCCCTTGCTGGGCAGCTTTTGATGGCAGGAAGGGAGGTCCCGCCGTCCCAAAGGTGGCTGCGACGCGCTTGAGCGCCTCAACTAAGACACTAGCACCAGGACTTGAACAGTAATAGTGACATCGACACGCAGCGGTTTATCAAACAGTCGCAGTCCTGGCAAAAGACAAGCGTACGTGAACAGAGTGACAGCTAACTGCAAAACCCTAGAGCGCTTTCAAAAAAAGTTCACGAGCAATTTATGACGTCAATTTCCTTTTGAAGCACAGCGCTCCACACCTGCGCGCACTGGAGCACTGTAAGCGAATGTAAGCGATGTCAACGAGCGTAAGTCAAGTTTTTTTAGAAGCGCTCTAGGGTTTTGCAGTTAGCTGGAAGTTCAAGTGAAGTTGCGCGTTGTCGCGGAAGCCCAAGACCCTGATCTATAACAAGCACAAACAGTTCATTTGACTGCCTTCAAGTTCAAGCTGCCTTCATCCAAGAACACGAACTTCTGAGGGAAGACTTCATCGGATTCGCTTTTGGATTACCTTCTGTGATGCGCCCAGTGACTCCCTGTAATAGGATCTTGACCGCAAACACGCACGGTCCCGCCGCTCGACACCCACCACCCTCGTCTTGCCTGCCTCTCCCAAACCCGACACCAACTCTCTCAAGGACAAAATTCTCCTTTGTTTTTCTTTGCCTTATGGCTATGGGGCACGACTGCAGGCTTTTCTAGGCAATTATATATCTAATTACCTAGGCTTCGACATTACCTTTGTCTCTGTGGTCCTCTGCGTGGGCTGCGTCGGTCGACGAGAAGGACTACATCAGTGGCTCGGGTTTTGTGGTTCCTGTATGCGATCCCGCGGGCGAATTGCTCGGGACAGCCCTTTGCGGCGCGACGTCGTTCTTCCTCGCGATCTGAGTCCGCAGAAACGACAACGGATTCGTGCTCGCGCTCAACCGCCGGTTCTTGGATCTTATGGCAAGGATTGGACTTTTATGGAAGGTGTATACTTGTATCTTCTCGTTCATTCTTTTAGCCGAAAACGACCGCAGGGTCGATGCCGACACCGCTCAACGTGCAGACGATTTCGACGTATCAACAGCTCCCTTTTTCCCGAGTCTCATCAACTCGAGTTTTGCAAAGCAGACGAACTGGTCTCTCAGCCATCAAGCTGACGGATCACTCTGAATCCCCAGCGAAATGACGGATTGTATTCCACAGACTCGTATGTACATGCTGCCAAATTGACTGAATTTACCATCACGATTTCTACGGGAGTTAAGAGTATCTCGGTCAAAGCACATACAGAGAGACGGTCAACGATCGACGATGCCAAACAACGGTGATAAATTAGCAATACATTTACGCTACTTGCGCAACTGCGGCGCTGCGGCAGTCCAGCACCTGCACTCGCACATGAAAAAAGAGTGTATCCAGCCTGAGGTCAGTGTCCACCCGTCAGCCATTGTATCCTTGGTGCCCGCCATAGCCCTGCTGCCCACTGTAGCCATAGCCCTGCTGTTGCCCACCGTACTGCTGCCCGCCGTAACCCTGCTGCTGCCCGTCGTACCCCTGGTGCTGCCCACCGTACCCAGGCTGCCCTCCATGGTGGGCCTGCTGCGCCGGCGCGCCGCCTTGCACCTGCAGCGGCAAATACGTCTCGCTCTTCTGCTCAAAGAAGCCCTTGTTCTTGTTCGCCTGCTTGCGGCGGCGGCAGCAGCAGCGCCATACAATGAGAGCGATGATGAGGCCGACGCCGACGAGGCATCCGACGAGGATGTACGGCCAGCGGCTGAGGATCATCTCCTCGTACTTTTTCTTCTTCTCCTCTTCGGAGACGGGCGAGTGCTGCTGCTGGCTCGAGGGCAGTAAGGCGAATTGCGGGTCGGACGTGGTGTCGACGCCGGCGAGACGGACCTTGACAAAGTCGGCGTGTGCGGCGGTGGCGTCAGTGAGCGGGAGGAGCTGGATGAAGGGGTCGCCGCGGTCATTGGACGAGCCGTCGACCCAGTCGCCGAAGTCCATCAGCGTGTACGCATTGCGGACTGGTCTCGTGTAGCAGTGTACATCGAGGGTAAAAGAAGACGGCGGCGACGCACGGAAGGTCATGCCCATGATCATGTCAAAGTTGCCGAACAGGCTGAACGCGCTGGTGATGGGCTGGAACGCGCCGATGCAGACGTGGTTCCCGCTCTTGTCGAGGATCTTGAAGTTATCGTCGACGACGTCGAGCGGGTGGACTGCGTGTGTCAGCACTAATCAGTGACAAACGAACGACGGCACTCACTCGGGAACGCGACGCCGCCAAAACTGAAGGTCAGGTTGATCAACTGCCCGCACGGGACGGTCCACCACTCGTTCGAGGAGTCATAGACCGCGCCCTGCACCCGTCCGTAGATCGCGTCCGACATGTCGCGCGGGACTTGGCTGCATCGCTGTTAGTGCGCGTTTAATAATAATAAAACGCAAAGCACCTAAACGTAAACCCCGAGTCAAACACCGCGACCATCTGGCCGTCAGGGGCCTTGGGCACGATGGATTCGATGTTGATAACGTTGCCATCGGGTCCGATGACGGTCTTGTCCTTGTCTGTGAGCGCCTGCCAGTGCTGTTCTGTACGCGGCATCAGCACATGCACATGTGCGAACAACAATTTGCTCACGGTCTTCGAGCAGCTTGTGTACGGTCTCAACGTTGAGTTTCGTCTGGCTGGTGATGTTCTCGTAGCCCTTGACAGGCTCGCCGATAGTGAACTCGCCTGTAAACGGCTGGACATGGGTGAGCGGCGGAAAATAATAACGAGAAATGGCGACTGACCTCGCCTGGATCGTTCTTGCGGTCGAGCATAAATGTAATGTAGTTGGCCGTGAGTTTGTTCTGCTCGAAGATGCGGTTGAGCATGGTGCTGCCCGCGTCGCTGTCGAGTTTGTCGTGGATGGCGGAGCCCTCATTGGGGCCGAGGCCGATGAGTCCTAAGGTTAAAAGTCAGCAGCAATGATCAAGTGCGGGTCCCGCACGCACCGTCAAACGCGGAGTCGGTAGAAAAGGAGCTAGAGTTGGCAACTTGCACTGTTTAAGTTTCCAAGCCATTAATGAAAGGATCGGTCACGGTCATCAAGCACGCACAAAACGCCTGGTCTGGGACAGTGTAGTTGTCGAATTGCAGTTCTGCGGTGTGAATATTGCCTGCCGCGAATATTCAGTAACGCGTCCGAAGAACGAGACACAGGTGATTACCTGAAGCAGAGCCTACGGCGTATGAGAGAGATTTTCCCGTGTCTGTTGTGGTTGGAGGTGTCCCCGGGAACGACACCCACAAATCTATCGGTGTCAAGAATAACAGATACAGTGGTCCCTGCGAGGGTGAGGTTGCTGATATATGCCGCATTTCCATTGTTCGCTATAGGGACAGCCCGACGACCTAGTCTGTGCGGGGGAGGCGTAGTGCTGGTGCGGACCTGAAAAGGAAGCTTGACGGCGTGGACAACATCGAGTACAGTAAGGAAAAGCGAGAGTGGGATTAGCGAGTGCATTCAAAACCTTGAGAGCCTCAAAGGTAGAGATGGAAGGAGGCAAAATGGAATTGAGATCGGCATTTGCGGCGGCATCATTCACATAACCTGGGATTCTCTTTTCCTTCTTCCAACCATCTTGGCGAGCCTTCATGGCTGCGCCGGTTACGGAGCATTGCGTCTTTATGAATTCTCTAGTCGGTCTTTGCACGCCGTTCAGACTCGGTTGACCGTCGCCGTCGCCAGCGCACCCAGTTGATCGACAAGCCCTTGTTCCTGGGTCAATTTCATGGCTTCATTAAACACGGCAGCAAAGCCAGACCAACCTAGACCAACCTCCTGTTTTCATAAGGGGTTCTTCAGTTCAAAATTTACTCGCGGATTTCAAAAGTATGCAGAAGCAGAAAGTTTGGGTGTGTACGAGGTCAGTACAGGTGGGATTGAGAAGAGGAGAGAGTCTTCATCTAATGTAATTAATTCCACAGCCTTACGGTTTGTTTTGGCCAAGAGTCGGGAGACTTGGCGGGATTCACTGATACTAGTATCAGACTTGTGGCGGTGCCTGCGTCGATCACGTCGATCACCGTACGGCTTACCTCTCTTTTTCTTGGTCAAGCTATAAGCCAATAGGGCGCTTCCTGGCACTTTCACTCCCCACTTTTTTTTTTTTTTTTTTTTTTTTGGCCAGTTTTATTTGAGCGCGGAGAGCAACGATGACACTTTGTTGAACGATGACTGCGGTTGCAACTTGATTCTGATCTACATATCACCATGCTTAGGAGGCGCCGAGCACACGGGCGGTGCGGAACATCTGAGGCACTGCCTCCTGAGATGTAACTCCCACGCAATTCTTTCTTGTTCTTTCCTTCTCACTATGTTTTTAAAATTGCCCGCCTCGCTCCTTGCTTTCGTCCTCCTTGGTGATTTTTCATGTGCTCTACGACTCAACTTTGAAGGCCGCCGGATTCCCCTTGACCGCCGAGGGTTACAACGACGGGGCAGCCTAGCGGGATCTTCACCCCTCGACGACTCCGCTGACCTACAGTACACCACGAACATTACTATCGGGGGCGCCTCATTCGATGTCTTGATCGACACGGGAAGGTAGCTAAAGCCCGTCGCCGTCTTGCTTCTATATTTATGCCCCCCGCAGCAGCGACCTTTGGGTGGCTGGTACCGTCTCAGGTGCCAGTGACACAGGAAAGGCAGCCACCATATCTTATGCATCGGTGGTGCCACTGGACCCGTCAAGATAGCCTCGTTAGACTTCGGAGGATACACTGTCCAAATCAGGCATTCAGTGAGCTCCACCCGGTTCTGTAGAATCTATCACTGGTTTTAATCCCACCGCAGTCGAAGTTCCCCCGACAGCGACCATCCTATTGGGCAGGGCTTAATTGGCCTCGGGCCCAGCAAAGGATCTGTCGTCTATGGGAATTCGACGCTGATGATCAGGGAAACACTGTGCTCGACGTATTTTTATTCAGAACACAGCTACGCCGAATTTCATTACCTTTCTGTTGGCCGTCTCAATGGTGAATTGAGCAAATACTGCGTCTTCTTCTGCACCTAATTTTATATTCTTCTTCAGCCCTACAGACGTCTTCGAAGGGGATCTCACCGTGGGGGAGACGCTGTCCAACTTCACGGACATCGTGAACCAGCCCAAGCTAACCGTAACAGAGGTCTCAATTACGAACCAGGCGAACCAGCACTTCCAGGTCCTCCTCGACGCTAATGGCTTTATCGGGCCTGACGGCAATTCCATCCCCATTACGACGGAGGTGGGCTCGACATCGAACCGCAAACAGGCCACAGTCGTTATCGATACCGGTTTCTCCCTGCCTCAAGTCCCCAGGTGGGTGCTCTTAACAGCCAGCTCCCGATCTGATCTGATGCCCGTCCCGCCAGTTCTGTTGCAAAGGCTATTTACAGCGGCTTCAACGGAGCAGAACTTATCAACGACCCCTCGGTTGGGCAGATTTGGCTCGTGCCCTGCACCCAGGAAGTCAATGTCACGCTTAAATTTGGGGGCAAAGCGTTTCCGGTACACCCTCTCGACGCTGCGATGTGCGTGCGATTTCCATCTGCTTGGGTTTCGGTCGCTAACCCAGCATCAGGGATCCGAAGATCTTTGGTCTGAGCCCCCGAACGAACTCTGCAGGCGAAAACGCCTGCCTTGGTCTAGTACGTCTGTCAATGCAGGGTCGCACACACATCTATGTATGCTAACGAGCATGCTTTCAGTTCCAGCCAGTATCGTTTGACACAGGCTCGAATCCCACTTACGACATAATCTTTGGAATGGCGTTCCGTAAGTGCTTGGCCCCAATAGGCTCTGTCGCCCGAATCTCATCCTCATCACCGTCATCCAGTGCGCAATGTCTACACTCTGGTCAACTTCGGTGACTTTATCGCGGACTCCAAGAGCAAGGCGGACCCATACATTCAATTCCTCTCCACTACTGACCCAGCGGAAGGTATTCAAAACATTTTCCCTGTCGTCCAATATGGAGTTGACGGCCTATACAGCCCACTCGGATTTCGTCAAAGTTCGCCTCGGCGGCGTAGATACCACTACCAGCGTCTTCTCACATAGCAACAACAGCAACGATGACTCGTCGTCTCCTTCCAGGACCACCTACTACATCATCGCGGCTTCTGCCCTCGGTGCCATTTTGCTCCTGATCCTCGGCGCCTTCATCGTCAAACGCAGCCGATCCAAGCAACGCGGCGTTTACCGCCCGCTGCACCTACCTGCACCCGCACCCATGTACAACTCGGGTCAGCCGCAGATGTACCAACAGCCCCCGGTATACAACGGTGCGAACCCACCTGTGTACAACCCCGAGCGGCCGTACGACCCGCCGCAAGAGCACGTTCCGTACCACAACCCGTGGGAAGGCCGCCGGCAGTAGAGCTGCTCGCTGTCCATCATACTCTACCTCGGTTTTCTAGGGCGCTTTTTTTCTGTTGCCTCCCACTCATTTTGCATGAGCAAGCATCGCATGGACTTGATTATCTATGGACTACCACATAACTCATACTCGCATTGCTGTCGCACGATACAGTCTCGGGAGTACGTATCGTACCTGTTAAATAATGCACACCACACTATCCAAAGGGTTGCCGAGTCGGGG
>JARJLF010002338.1:0-41691 GCA_029378395.1 Mycena leptocephala
CATACTTGCCCATATTTTTGGAGTCATTGAGTTGCCTCCGAGGCGTTCATCTCATGTATGGGTGTTCAGTCCCACTCACATATATAACGGCCAGATTATAGGCCCAAAATAGTTAATGTTGTTGAATTTGGAGGCCTCATGCAGACTAGGGGCATTCCTTAAGCTCCACGCATGATAACACACTCATGGACACTCTTTCTAGTAGAAAAAAGCATACACTGATTTTATTTTATCAGCCATTCGAGCCATAGTAGCCATCAGTTTGCGCAACGCCAAACATCCATCAGATGGCTTGAATGGCTGCATCGCAAACAGGCTATTATTGGGAGGTGACTTTGAACCACATCCAACCAGCTGGAAATACTCAGTCGAGCAACGGGGGTCGTCTGGCATGCAGAGTGCAAATAAAATGCTGCGGAATTGCTGAGCATGTTCTGCTAATCTAATTTGAGCTTGGGCCGCTCAGCCTATGGTCTGCAAGTTGTTTAGTACATTGTTTGGATAGCAAGAACTTGTGGTCGTATTCAATTTGAACAAGGGGATATTCAATATAATATGTCCACGTAACTCACATAATGCACCATGCGAAGTACTATCCCAGCTGGAGTTCAAAATGACTAGCGTGCACTACCGCCAGGTTGCAATAGAAGCAACCCAGAATCAATTTGTACAATAGAGACCAGTATTTTCAAACATGGTTCGCAGTGATTCAATGTATCTCCATCCTATTTGAGGCCTCCGTCCAGCGGATTCGTGGGACACCCATTTTGAGGGCATCAATGACCGTGTATGCGATTTTGTTGCCTGTAGACTGCTTGGAAACCACGTTATCTGAAGTAAAGAATGTTGAAAGTCATATACGATATTCTGTCCAGTTGACTAGTCCTTAATTTAAAGTGAAGACAACATTGTGATTCACCTCTGCATCAATCTGAGCTGAGGAAACATTGCCGCGCACTGACGCGGCACTGCGGGGAATTGCCGCGGCAGTGCGGGGAATTGACGAGGCGTTGCGGGGAACTGCCGCGGCACTGCGGGGAACTGCCGCGGCATGCGGGGAACTGACGCGGCACTGCCAGGCGTTGACGCGGCAGTGCAGGGATGTGACGCGGCACTGCAGGGATGTGAGGCGACAAGTGTTGCACAGACATTGGTATATTGTGGGTATTCTAAGTTGCTCAAAGCTCTTCAAAGGTGAGTTGAACATTATTATGCGGTAACAGCGAGGTCTGACTTCATTTGTGAAGGAAAGCCGAGAACTCCTGCCATTTTATGAAAGTCATTTGGTTCAGGAACTCTTTCAATTGATGTCCTTGGGTGTTGTATATGGTTGTACAATATTTTCATTGGCACTGGGGCATGGAGTTTGTGGTTGAGATCCATCTTGGGATGAGTCCGACATATGGTTGAAATTTTAATCGAAGGTTTTCTTGTTCTAAGAGATGTATTTAACTGTAAGAACATTCCCCCAACTATATTTGAGCTTTCCAGCCTGCTGTGGAAGGAGATAAATAGTGCGCAGCACTTTTCCCCCGCCGCGGCAATTGCACAGCCACCGCCGCGTCAATCACCCGCAATGCCGCGTCAGTTCCCCGCACTGCCGCGGCAGTCGCGGCATTTTCTCCGGGCCCGGATCGCAGGGCGGCTGGGATTAGGGTGGCTGAGATGCACTCTCCTCCTCCTGACGCAACACCTGCGACGGCGATATCCTCCCGCTACGACGCTGCTTCGTCGTCCCCAACCCGCTCACCGCGCACCCTAGATCCAATGAATCGCGACCTCCCTCCCCCGCGTGTAGACCCGAGTATACACCCTGTGCTAGGCTCGCCGGGGGGGCGGAAACGTGATGTTGCGGGAGGACGCGGGGTGGAGAGTCTGAGCCCAATAAGGTGTAGTCGTACTGTGGTCCGTGGAGAAACGAGGCTGATTCGAGCGCAGAAATGCACACCCATAGCCCAACTGGGTCAAGCGCGAGATGCGCCGCGTCAGGACGATGTCGTGCTTGATGCGACGGATCCACTAGGCGGGATGCGATGCGAAGGTCGACGCGGGAGGGTAGCGGGCGGCGGGTCGAGACAGTCGTGTCGGTGGTGCTTGCACTCTCAAGGCGCAGGGGCTGTAGTCACGACATCTGGACCGCCACTTGATCCTGCGATTCAACCGTGGGGAGACATCCAGACGAGGACGAGGGCAGTTGTAGAGGTGGGGAGCGCGAGGCATGCGCCGGCAACGAACAACGAGGAAGGCGGCGACTCCGTAGGTTCCTAGTCGTCGAATAGTGCCTACGGGGGAGAAAGTCAGTATCAGTGGCGAATAAGTACTGTCTCAAGAATGAAGGGAAGGAGGTGGCGCGTCGGACTCGGGGAGAGGGTAAGGCGAGCTAACCGCGCGCCCGTATCCTCCCTCAGGGACAGGAAATAAGGAAGGAAACAGTAAAGAAAGAGGGAGCGAATTGGCGAACGCACCGGAATAACCCAATCCCAGCGCAATACAAATCCTTCCTGGTTCTCCACGGATTAAGGAGCGCTGCCGGTGGGGGCAGAGACGCAACGTAGCGCCCTCGAGAATGTAGTAACCATGGCAGTTGTCTGAGGGAAGCGTCAGCGGGGGAGACGAGAACCGCAGAAGAGTTATGCGCACCGCAGTACGACATACACCAAGTAGATATATATCTAGCTTGGGGAACGGAAACAAAGTCTGGAAGAGGTTAGCGAATGCATAGCATTAGCAAGGAAATGTCGCCGCACGAGGATGGACAAGCCTCCAGTGCGTCGGAGGCGGCGGGAAAATCGGCGCAGAATTGAGGCCCGATGCGGCTTAAGCCTTAGAGACTAGTGCCCAACAAGGCTTGGAGAAGACTGATAAGTGGACTGAAGGATTGGAGCATGCGGATTGCGGTCGCATACGGCCAGTTTTAGCGCATCGGACATGGGCGCTCAAAGAAAAGAGAATCAAAACACAGCCACATCTTCGGTCCGGTTTCTTCCACTTTTCTGTTGAGGCGCGTATGCCGCTCTTCCCCCTTCCACTCCAGCAGACCCGCAGGCGATTCGCTGGAGCTTCCGGGCCGACATAGTCGGTCACCCCATACCCGCTGAGTTGAGGTCTTGGACTTGGAACCAGACCAGACGGAAATTAATACCTCTCGAGGAAATGCGTCCACCGCATTCATACCTACAGTATGATATGTGGGGCATCAACATTTCCGCTAGCTCGGGTTTCACGGCGATCGAAAGTCAATCGCCGTTCCACCTTCACGGCCAGCGGCTATTAGCTGATACCCACCAAAACCCCGACTGATTTCGGCCAATCCTTGGCCAAGGCACGTTCGTCTTTCAGCGTTTTCCTCCAAGTTCGCTTAACTAGTGATTCTTTTAGGGCTTTCTTCCTGTATTTGAGGCCGTCTGTCATCGCGCAGTCTATTGCAAGGCGGTTATTAGCGTCGTTCAAAGATCTCCTTTTTGTCTCCTTTTGGTCTCCTTTTCACTTTCCTTTTCATCTCCCTGAACCGAGAAGGGGGACAAGTAGGAACCACGAAAAGGAGCATTTTGGCGAAAATGAGCTCGCAAGGCCATTTTCGCTAAAATGCTCCTTTTCGTCGTCCTACTTGTCCTCCTTCTTCTGCCGATATTTGGAACTCCGCACCAGACTTTGATCCCATCATTCCCTTTGGTCCTTTCCTTCCATACGTTCTCATCACACATTCTCTATCCTATTAGCTACTAGCCATTGTTAGTGAATACCATTTGCACATTTCATGGGCTGGACCTCTCCGAAAAAATCGCGTAAAAAGGCACCTGCAAAGTCCAGTGCCATTCGGAGCGGTGGTAACCACTCCCCTGCTAGAGCACCTGCTAAACACCTAAAGCTCCTAAGAGACATGCAGGGGCTGATCACAAGACTGGAGCAGCCTGCGTGTTCTGAGACAAACACGGGTGCACTGACCGCCTGCTCGGCTGGCTCGGAGTTTCAACGGCAGATCCCTTGCCGATGACTGCCGAAATGTGTTCAAGAGAAGGAATACTCTCCTACTAGGCTTCCTTCTCGAAAATACAGGAGGGGGGGTTTCAAAGTTGGCCTTTTTGCGCTCCTTCTCGTTCTCCTTTTTCTTTCATTTTCGCATTTTTGGCGCAAAAATGGCGAAAAGGAGACGAAAAGGAGCGCGAAAAGGAACGCGAAAAGGCTAACTTTGAACGACACTATTAATTGTTTTCAACCACCTGTTTTTGATTTGCGGCAGTACGGCGGGTTTCCCTTGGATTCTGCGTTTATTCCTCAACCTCCATATCAGGTGGGCGGACTCAGTAACTAAGATTTTGTAGAGGCGCGTCGCTCCGGGGTCACCTTGTCCTGTTACTCCTGTGGCTATGATCTGGCCGACCGACGGTCTCAAGTCCTTCCTGGTTTTCTTACACCACAACTCAGATGCGAGGTTCCAGACCTCGTTTTGGCCTGGCTCCATACACTGGGTGAGGATATGTTCCATGGACTCGTGTGTCTGGCATGTTGCACACCATCCTCTCGGCTGGTTATTGGGTATGTTGTCCCAGTACCGGCCGACTTTGTAGCCGTCGTGTATCAGCATCCACAGGAAGAATCTAATACTCCGTGATATATCTTTATCAAATGTCGACCGCCAGATCTTCCGTGCGGGTGGAACTCCCCCGTCAGCATTTGCAGCGCGTGCGCCATGTTCGCGGCTGTGGCACGCCTGTCCAGTAACTCTCGGTACGAGGTCTTCCCCATCTTCAATTTACGGATTATCTTATACGCCTTTGCCTGTTGGTGTAGTCGTATCTGGTCGGGGAAGCCAAGAAGCGTGGTTTCTGGCAGGATCTGTCTACTGCCTGATGCGTCTAAGGCTGTCCTGTCACTAACACAACCAAACACCTCTACCTCCGACACCGCGACCAGCATAGCTGGTCCACTGTGTCATAGCCGTTAATTTCGCTCTGGGGAGGGATAGCGAGGCGAAAGCTTCGACGTTAATGTCGTCTGCATCGGGTTTGTGGCTTCCTTCCCCTGCCAGTACGTCTGCTGCTTCATTTCCTTTGTTGCCGGAATGACCTTTAACCCAGACAAATTCCGTCGGGGCCTTCCTTTCTCGGATTTTCAAGACCGTTAGCTCAAAAAGGTCACTGTTTGCTACGGTATGGAATCCTTCATCCTGCCACTTTTTTAGGTTCTTGGTGAGACCGTCTATTGCGTATCTTGAGTCGCTGAAAATTCTCAGTGGCGCATCGGGCGGTGTAGCATCCACCGCTTCCTTAATAGCTAAAACTTCCCCAACTTGGTTTGAGGGCCCGAGTTCCTCGGGGACTCGTATTGCCGGCCCCTGCCTTAACGTTGTCAGTGTTGTTGTGGAGCGCGGAGCCGTCCGTGTATACTTCAATTCTTGGGGCCTGGATGGCTGCAAACTTTGTATTAGGTGCTGTGTCGGCCGCGTTCTCGTACCCTTCAGTGAAAATACGGAACACATCGGCTAGTGTTCTGACTGTGGTGACTCTCGGGTCAAAGATCATCGTGTCCGGGTCCTCCAGATTATTTGGTGCTTGGTCTTCTTCGTAGTTTTCTGGTTGCATTACCCTGGGGTCCCATTTATTCTGTCGTGAGTTGAGCAGTTGTTGCGCCTTGACATAACATTGACCGGGGTGTAGGCATCCTGTGATTTCCTTCATCACGCAGCACGAGGCACAGCGGCAGTCACATTCGTTTTTGTGGTTGGGTGTACCAATCTTGCGTGCGAGCATCCTTGTATCTCGTACTAATTTAATTTTGTGTGTTTCTTTCAAGCACTTCACAACGTGTCTCGGTGTGTTGAAGAACTTTTTGTCTTCGTGCGATAATCTATGGTACCATATCAGCATGCTGTCCTGCAGCTCACGCGATACTGCTATCGCGTCCATCGTGACCCCATACTTACGTCCGATCTGCACCATGTCTGCTAAGTCTTTGCTCTTTAGGTTCGTCGCTGATTAGTAGGGGGCCCAGGACTAGTTCATCCTCATTACTTCATCAACATATAGACTTGCCCCCCCTGTCTTTTTAGCTAGGAGTTCGTCGGCCACAAAGCACCAAAGGGGTCTATCCGGACCGAAACTCAAGTACGTTTTCAGCCACGTAATGGCGATGGCCTCGTTTCTTGCTACGATGTCGAGGAGGTTCTTACCTCCCACATCAGACGGTGCGTACACTGTCTCCTTATTCACTCTGACTTGGGATTTTTCCGCCCATAGGAAGCTTCTGACCCTTTTCTCCAGTTTCTCTTCAATTTCTGTGGGCATTCCCTGTACCGTGGCCAGGTACCGTGTCATACCGCTGATAAGCAGTGAATGAACACACCTATGAAAATGCTATATTTTTCGCTTTTCAAATGTGTAGTTCATTCCTATTTTATCATTTACTAGAGGCAGTACTAAGAACCCGAAGTAGCTGGCCTGTGGCCAGCATCACAAGAGCAACGGGACAACACCCTGGTGGAAGCCAGAGGTGTTGCTGACATGGTCTTGCTCCGAAACATGTAGGGGAATGTGTAGCCCAACCAAACCAGAGGGTGATTCGTTGGTATCGATAGTTTCGGTAGTTTCGACAACCGAAATGTTGAGAACCAAAGTAACGAGCGACTATATGATTGTCTATTTGGTATTATCGACGCATTCGCGTCGATCCAGGTGACGTGAGGGACGCAGAGGCGGTGTTTCCATTGTAGCCGAGGTGTCGGTTACTCGGCAACGGACATCAGAGTGGGATAGTAAGCGAAGGGGACCCATGATCGTCGATCGCGGAGTTCCCAGGACTTCCCCTTTGGGTGATAAGCGCATTCTGGAGCATCCATCCTGAATCCACATTCGAAGTGGGGTATCATTCGAAGCCTACATGGCTGGAGACTCTAGTTTCCATGAAGACCTTCGAGGGATACTCCCACAAAGCAAGTTACATTGCAAAAGGATTACATGGTGGTTGATGTCTAAAGCTGCCATCAATCCACCATGTGCAGAATCTTACCAAGGAACGGTCGGAATATACCCGGAATGGCGTGCTCAGTGCCCCCGACCAATAGGACTCATTATATTTTAGTTTCCAAGACGGATACACGGATAGCGAGGCGGATAAACGGACCTTTTACTTAATTCTTTCTTTGTCATAGTCATATTTTGGATTGTATAAGTAGCTAGAGGTGTTTCTAGGGTCGAGGACGGAGTTTCCCCCAATTAGTGAGCCCAGCTTACGCCCAAGGGAAACTTTTAGTCGATCTTCGGACACCTACCAACGTCAGTTTGTAGGAGTTGGAATATCACCATTGTTGGATTGTATAAAACGTCTGAGCGTGGCTCTTGAATCGTATTGAATCGTTGGAATCGTATTGAATCGCTGGCCTTGGGTCTTGAATCGTATTGAATCGTTGGGAATCGTATTGAATCGCTGGCCTTGGGTCTTGAATCGTATAGAATCGCTGGTCTTGGACCTTGAATCGTTGGGAACTGGGTTGGGAATCATTTGGAATCGTCTGTTTTGTTGTTTTGTTGTCTGGAACCACCACCATCTTTGTTAAACTTTGCGGAACTTTCAGTTTCGCTTTGGAATATTGGTGAACCTCACGGTTCCCTTCATTCCAATAAATTCTATTTGTGTTGTTTGCGTTGGAAACTTCAGATCCTTTTGGATCCTTAGTTTCCATCGTCCTAGTCGGTCATAACCGACTCAAGTCTTGGTGTCCAAACAGATATCCTTTGGGATCTCTTAGTTTCGTACATAACAAACGCTGGCTACGTCTTACAACGACTTCTTGAATTAAACTTTCTCCCGATCAACCTTTACAAGGCTCTGAATCAGGACTGACACTCGTCTGGTACCTCTGGAACGAACGTTACACCGCACTTGCTGCATACTATTGGTTGTTTGGGATTAGATTCGTCTGTTCCATCCGATTCTTTGGTTGTAGTATTTTGTTTTGGCTGTTTCTTTTAGTTTCCATCCTAGGTTCGGAGCTCACTTATCACCGCGACCACCATCAAAACTATTAAGTGGCGGCCTTCCATAGAAGGGTGGCCTAGCTCCCATTGTGTCAGCCCGCATCTGTTTAATCTAAAATACAAGACCATGTCCCGACTTGTTCAATACCGTTCCCAACCCATGCGCCCAGTGTTCTAATGGGTTCGCCTTCAGCTGCGATTTTAATATGGGCCGGGATTGGTGTCCCGTTCAGGCCGTTCACGAAGCGCGTTGCTCGCACTCTATCTCGGTGGTCTATTTTGCCAATCGGGATCATTTCGGTCTTTCCGATATTAAATTTGGCGCCTGCGGCAGTGCACCACTCTAGTGATATATTATACAAGCGCTCGCCGGCGCTTCGCGCCGGCTTCCACTTTATAAATAAGCGATGCCTGTCAGCTGACCGCAGACGTGAGTCGGCATGAGTGATGGGAACAGCGGAACTTAAAAGGCTTCGGATGGAGTTGCGTAATTTTATAAAGAGGTAATACTACACCCCTCTCTGTAGTAGTTTGGCTATGTCAGGCCGAAAACTTGACAAAACCTTGGGTCTCTTCGGAATCGGATTCTGAGGCTTCTTCCGGTTCTCTGACACCCCTGCGTCACATGAAATTGTAGGTCGGGTATCCTTTATTTGGACCCCCAAATGAGGGATAACTAGAGTTAGTGCACAGGATAGACAAAGAGCACACCCCCTGAACATTCTGAAGCCCGGTACATACTAATTAAGCCCGGCACATTCAGAGCCCTTGGATGTAACAAAAGTGAATTTTGGGGGAGAGTAAACTAGGGAAATACCACCAGGCCGCAGGCCGCCGATGTCAATCACACACTTGACAGGGCGATGTGAAGGTCGAATTCAACACCAAGCCTGACACCACGGCCACAGTTTCTGGACCAAAGGGGGTTCCCGATAGTGTATCCAGAAATAAACGACGAAAAAACGTCATGCAATAAGTCTTGTGCACGCGAACGCGCATTCGGGATGAAAATAGACTTAGAGTCTCCAGCATGTCCCGCGTGACAACGTGAGCAGACGAACCTTTCCTTAGGTTTGGTTTGACTTTCACTCACTGCAGAATTTTACATCTAGGTACCGATGATGTTTGTGCGTTTCTCGCGAATTGGCGTCGAAAAGCTCGAAAAATACAAACAACTAGGCTCAACACAGATATGTTCGCGCCTTTTCCATTTTCTATTGCAGAACGATGCCTGGCCCATGGTTCAACGAACGTTCAGCAATTGAATGATCACGGCGGAGAAGTTCGCCTTGCGCCAATCTGTCTTCTGCCGAAGCAAAAGAAGATCCGGCATAACGATCGCCTCGTGTTGTGGGTCTATCCAAGACAGCTTGCCTCGTGCGCCCACACCTCAATCCTCTTCCACAAACTCCATCCTACCTTCAATCCACTCTAACTTGTGAGCGTGACAAACGCGCGCACAATAACCCCAGTTCAAACGATTTGCGTCGATGTCGAGCTACTGGACGGCATTCCCCGGGCTTTCGCCACCGCACAACCCCGCTGCACCGCTCCAGGCGGAATTTGCGCGCCTCGCGGAACACTGTGGGTGGGATGACGATACGAGGAAGGCGCAGTGGAAAATCTGCGCGCGGGCCGAGTTTGAACCTTATTTTGCCGGTGCGCAGTCGGAGCTGGCTGGATGGCACGCAATGTGCGACCTCGTAGGGGTGGAGGCTCCAACCTCGATCAAAAGGTGCAGAGAGGTGCGTCTCATGTCCACTGCGCTTCCGATGCGTACACCCAGACAGACGGCAGTGCTGACCTTCTGTAGATGTTTCGCACCGAAGTCTTTGTGAACATCGTCGACTTGATGGATGGGAGGAGGATGGGGACTTCGGTCCGGACGCACGCTTCAGCGAAAGCTTTGAGAAGTTATTCCAAGCGGACGAAGAAGATATTCCCCAAAGAAAACGCGAAGAAGAACCCTTTTCTGAAGGTTTTGCTCATCGAGATGATGTTATATCAGCGCGAGTAGCGTTCAATCACATTAGCCGTTACATTGTATACATATCACCTTCACATCTAAAAACATGCCGAAGTTCGAAGTGACGCAGAAGGTTACTACCCGCAGCATGATGATCTCATCGGATTCCGTCCGGCATTCCTCACTAGCGACCTAGTCAATCTACAAGGTGTTACCAATTACGATGATTCATTTGAAAAGCTTGGGAATGGCATGTTTGCATCTTGAACTGAGAAAAGGCAGTTTCAAACTTAGGTTTTCAAAATTTGCATCACATCAACATCACACATGCCTTTTGCTTTCGTCCACCACATCTGAATGTCATGGCTTATGGTTGGTTGTCCTCTCTCCCATTTTTTCGTTGTTTCCTTACATTAGGATAGAAAGGGACCCCAAGCTATCGGAAGAAATAGGATCCGCAAAAATCTTTTCCGTCTATATTTCAGAGGCGGAAAAGTATGACAAAATGCTGGTAAACAGCTGACGAAATGACATGGAGGAATATCGATCTTCGTACGTTTTATATTTTTGACCTATATATTTATGGTTGGATTCAAAGCTCTGAATCCCGGATGTGGCTGTGCTCTAGCGTCTTCCGAACTTCCGAACCAGTGGCTGTGCTTTTTGGCCTTCCGAGATGAACAGGTGGAAATGATTTTGATGGCTCGGGATATTAACCGTTCTTTAAGCAAATGGCTCGCGATTCTTTGAGTCTGTTTGGCCCTTTCTCCTTTTGCTCAAATCCATTGGTATCTCTCAGCTTTTTAGCCTGGCTTTCGTTTCCTCCACTCACACGATCTGTTCATTCTTTTGCCATCTGACCTATGCGCAGCCTACAAACTGACAGCACATGGACAGCACGCAGCCCGGCGCAGCCCAAATCTACTTGCCGGGAGAGTACGCCAAATTCCGAAGTTGAATATCCTTTTTGTCTTGCCCGTTTCATCTTCCTCTCCTCTCCTCTCCTCTCCTCTCCTCATCGTCTTCCTTTCTCATTTTTGGATCAAAATTTCAAACCCCGCCAATCCTCACTGTTTCGCTTACTGATCTATTTTGCGACGTGCCGAGAGTCCACGTACGCGTTGAGAGCGATTGATATCAGATGTTTGGACCCATGATCCACTGCCGGCGCTTTTTGTCTGATCATATCCACACTTGCTGTGCCAGATAAATAGGTCGTCTTTCTGGTGCGCAGTTACCTGTCTTTTCCCTCCTCCCACCACCCAGTGCCCACCCGAGAATGCGCAATTTCTATTCTGCAAGATAAGCGCCTCAAAATCGCTCTAACCCTCAAGAAATATGTTCAAGAACCCAGATCAAGTCAACTTTGCAATTAGCGAGCAGCATATGTTCGCAATACGCTCACCTATCGTACAAGCTTTCAAGGGTCAAATATCATTCACATCAAGCGCCGACACTCTTCTGGTTCCACTACATTGCAAGACTGTATTTCTCTTCTCTCAACGCGCTCCCAATTCGCTCATCTTCTGGCCGAACCAGCCTACATGGAGGGTGCCGCAAGACGCGAGACAGTATGTGCCCGACAACTCCCGGGTAACGTGCGTTCTCCTGATATCATTCATCCTATATTCGATGCTGATGATGCATATTAATCTGTACTGAGTAGTCCAAGCGAACGCGACCACAATGATCTACTATTTTATTGGTATGTGTCAATTCTATTCCTGCCATGTGTCCTTCCTCCTGACCTGCCTGCTTAGCAATAGTACTGTATCTCAATTCCTCTGAAATTGAACGGTCCCACCCAAGTCTCTGTAAGCATCACTTGAAATCATGGGTACAGCTACTGGGGCTCAATGAACTTATCCGGCACTCAGATATTCCAAGCTCGAAAACTTGATCTCAGTCGGAGAAAGCTGTTCATTTTTTGCTATCTAGATGTCCCTGACCTTTGACATTGCTGCGCCCGGCCTTGACCATTGTTCCGAGTCATGTTTATTCGATCAGTTTAATCAATTTATGTCTCCAAAACCTTGAGTTGTGCCGGAGCGAAGCGGCGGCCTGTCTTGTCCAGGATCATGGGTTTGTACGTCTCAAACAAGCTCAACGACATAAACAGTGAACCAAAATCTGGTGATGGCACTCAAATCTGGCCGCAAATTCATGGCACAGCACGATTGAGGGCCCTGAGATGATATAGTACTGTCATTTCACTCATAAGATATGTAGGGATGCAGTCTAGAAGGATTCTAGGTGGAGAGAAGAAAAAAAAGTTTCCTGAACTGAAGGTTTTTTCCCAATTTGAATTGTGCAATGTCTGGAATGTCATAGCAAACATCATATCTACCTCCTTGAATTTTTTCAAAATTTTTCTGACACTTTTTTCCCCCACCTGTTCATCTCGGAAGGCCAAAAAGCACAGCCACTGGTTCGGAAGTTCGGAAGACGCTAGAGCACAGCCACATCCGGGATTCAGAGCTCTGAATCCAACCATAAATATATAGCCACCCTTACTCCGCCAAGGGCGATTTTGTGACCTTCGTTCCGAGTGCGGATCACATGCATTTAATGCATGTGGCGTTCGCATGCGTCGATAGCTGCCCCCGGTGAATCAGGACCACTAGTATGCCAGTCGACAATCTGCTGAGTATCATGATCTAGACCACCGGACCTTGGCAACCCCAAGATTAAGATCTGGGGCGTTATTACTAAACCTTCAAAGTAAGAGTATCGTACTCGACATCCCGTCCCACCTGCCCGAACTCGGTGAATCTTGTGTAGACAGACAGTGGATTATACCTCGTGTCGCGTCCTCCGCGTATTATATAATTTTCTTTCAAAGACCCTCATATTTGCATTGTGCTCGTCCAGTATATATGCCCCTTCGAGCTACAGAAGGGGGCAGAAGCACGAGCAGTCCGCCGAACAGCGCGCAGAACTGCTACCCTGGAGGGGAGCCCCTATTCCCGGAGTCGGACAGCTGTATCCCAGCACCGCGCATTCTGCGATCTCACTGGCGCCGCCTTTGCAGCTCAATACGTTTTGACACTCCTGTATACGGGTGCCGAATGTGTCAACGGACGAACAAGCATTGAAAGAAAGGCAACATACGCAAGGCAAACCGCAGCTGCGCTCCTGCAGAGGCTGCCGACGAATATGTGCAGGATTAGACGGCTTCCTTCAGAGATAGGGAAGAAGAGGTGGTGCGCACATTTCCACAGCGACAACGAACGGGAGCAGAATAATAGCAAGTCTCAGCTGCATTATTTGGGGTTTGTGGTGATAAATTGGTGTGACGGGGAACTTCTGATGGTGGGACCCAGATTAAATGAGCCTTTATAGCATGCACCGCCTACACACGAATGGAGAAATTATTTTTGGCCGAAACAAAGGCAACGTTCCCGCGATATTCATCGGAGACAAATCAGTGTAATGGAGCTCGCGACTAATTGGAGTGATACCCGCGCACTGGTGATCTGTAGCGTAAAATCGGGTGTATTATGCGCTGACCGGCTTTGCCGGTCAGCACCACCGGATTTCGTCGGCCGAAGTGCCTCCCTTCACCGACTTGCACTGAAGACGACCCCGATGTTCACTGAAATTCATCGAGACGGTTGGCCCTCCAATGAAGGTCACTGAACATGGGTGCAATGTTCAATGGTGTTCATTGAAACTCATATCCAACTCGTATCCAACAATCATATCTGAGCCGATCTGAGCAACAAATTGAACAAATGCGATTCACTGAACATGATCAAAATTCCCCCTGAAACTCACTGTACTGCTGGAGACTAGTCTCTCCTAGACAAATATTCTATATGAACACTCGTACCTCGCTATATAGAGTCTGTGACTTACCGCGGGGCTCGGATCGCGTAGCCGCGCTATTATGTAAAATCATGTAAGCTGTGGTCGAAACCAGCAGCGAACATTTATTCTTTTTCAAGTTTCTCGCATCCACGACCCTCTGGTGACCCAGATTTGAATTTCCCAGGATTAATAACACGTTTTGAGACTCGTGGAATTTTATAGAGCATTTTATCGATGTGCTCCCCATATTTTCAACAATTCAGCGCTTCGGCCTTCTTCGGCCTTCGGACTCGCATAGCGATACTGGAAAACCAGTTCTACCACCTATATATCTATGGCTGGATTCAGAACTAATCCTCCGCCTCTAGATCTGCAGGAAATAAAATGTCACTTTATTTGAGATCCCCATCTACCTCATATCCCTCCTCGCTTTCTCCGCCGTCTTGCCTTACCCCCCGCTTTTCTCGCTCTCCGTGCACCCGTCCTCCGCGCGACTACGGGCTTCGGCTTGAACATGTTGCCGTCATCCTAGGACCATTCCCCACGTCTACTCAACACTCATTATCAGAAAATCGTGTTCTCTGCGGGAGGGGATTTCTCTTACGAAAAAATATCTCACCTATCCCTCTAATCTCAGAATGTGGTGTCACATTCTGGGATTAGAGGGATAGGCACATTCGGCTTCGAAATATCCAAAGAAAGTGCAATATAACATGTATTAGGATATCCAGAACATAGTTCAGCACAGTTAGGTGGGTCTCCATTGCCCAAAGTTGAGTTGCAGAATATATCATATTGTATTCATATTGTATCATATTTACTATTCACGCTGGCGAGTACAAATACGATATGGGCCCTTGCAGGTGAATACGATACAGATATGAATATAATACACCAAATTCATATTCATATCATATTTTGGCCAGCACTAGGCTCAGCTAGGGTTTGCATGCAGCATCTTGGTACTCGCGGAAAGATCCGCAGGCTGATGGTGCGTACTGATCTACGTACGTATTCTGCGCGTTATACGCTCAGTCATCTAAACCCTAGCGCGTAGTGTCCAGAACCCCTTGTGCACGTCTATGCCGCTGAACCCTGGCCCACCTCAGGCCGCTCCTACCAGACTCTGAATATTCGGCAAAAAAGACGTTTGGGTGATACATGGCGATGCCGTTGTCTAGGCATGACGGGCCTTCCTCACGAAAATTACGTGCCTGTCTTCGGCGTCAGACTTCAGGTGCCCTCCATCCTCGAAAATGGTTCGCAACTCGCAACTCGATCTGTTTCTCGTGCGCATGGCTTCATGCACGCCATGCGATGCTACCGGGAACCATTTTACATTCGCTCGCGTTCGCACTGGCGCCTTTCTCGATGCAGCGCAGCGCCGTCTTTCGCGTCGTCGACGGTGTATCTGGACCGATGCACCCAGTGGGCAAGGAGTGCAGGGCTGGATGGAGATGGAGACACGGTGCTCGGTGGCAATGGCGCTGAGCAGCGTCTTCTAAATCGCCTTCCTCGAAGGTGTACATGGTGTGTGGCTTTCTCTCGGCGGTCGCCTGCGATGCTCACATTCCTTACTCTCAGGCCTTGGGACCCTTCGCGATCGCTTTCCTCACGTATGGCTTGCGAACGCTGCTTTCGGCGATGCGAGCGAGCGCGCGGCGCTGCCGTACTCGCAGCCACGAGCTCACCACCATGCTGGTTGTATGAACTGTGCTCCTCCCGAAAACTTCCTATACATGCGCTCACCAACATCCGTCTTACATCCTGCAGTCACTGCTCAACCTCTCGCCGCGTAGTACGCCTCTAGATACTTCTCCACGGCTCTCGTTCCACCTCAATCGCGTCGCTCGCCGTTGTCCTACTTTTCTGCCCCGCCTCCGGTCGAAATCCTTCCCAGTGTCATCTCCGCCTTGCCCTTCCATTCTCGCTCTGACGCGCGAGAGAAGCGAGGAGATCTCGGGAGGCGGGAAGGTGCTTCCCAAGCTCGGCTTCGGTGCAGGGCGTGCTAGAGTCGTGTGTTGCCAACTGTACGCACACACCTCTCGTGACAAGACATGATTATCGAGCCGCGCTCCTTCCAACTCTGGCACAGCTGATTACTCGCGCGGAACAACGAGGAATCGGATACAACAGTGCAAACGTACCGATGGCATTCTCATGGCTCGACCTTCCTGTATTCTCGTTCTCTGGACATACTCTCCCACCGCTCCCAATTTTCGCTGCATCATCCTAACGGTCTACGGCGCCTGCAGCTCGGATCACGCGCACACCATTCTCGTCGAGATGGAGGCCGTGGACCGTCTATCCCCCCCTCGCTCGATGCGGGGTTGAAAGGAAGATGTCAATGGCGCAGCTCCGGCTCAATATATCATGTACAGACTTGGATGCCTGAAAAGTGTCTGGTTGTAGGAGAAAGGCTGAGCAGGCTGAAAACCATGTTTGACTCGCTTCCTGGCTCAAATTAAACTCCTAAGTTTCAACACTGGATCGGCGCTGGCTCAACTGAGCCCTGACAGCGAATCGGGCTGGTGATTCCGCTTGTAATATATTAATTTTCATGTACACTGAGATTCGGGAGTGTTTAAACGAAAAGTTTAACCGGAGCTGCAGACGTGGTGACCTTCACCGCCCCCGCTGCACTCCCTCGGTCGGCTCCCCATCATAGCTCCAATATATGGAACCCTTGGCTCTTTCCTCCGTGCTATTCTTGCCACTGATGGTTCGATTCCTACCGGCCGGGTCGCTGACCTCCCCTTCCACTACGTACACGTGCGCCCCCCGTGAAGTGCGCAGGTCGTACGTGCCCTCGTATTGGGGGGAGAGGGACACGGACGCGAGGGCACCGGATGTCGACGCATCGAGGAAGAAGCTCGTCTTGTGCGCCATCAGATGTGTTGGGGTGTCTATCGCGAGGGACGCGCCGGAGGTCTGCACCACTGCCCTGAGCACTACGTTATCCGGGAACTCCGGGGATGGTAGGAAGTTCATGCTTGACTTGATTTTGCTGCACCGGCGGAGGCATGAGATATGAGGTTTAAAAGTCTTTCAATAAAATGGTGGGACGTACCCGTTAGAGGTCTTGAGCTCTACTCGCACTTCGGACCCGGCGTGCTCGGCCAGCATCAACGCAACGGAGTCGATGGGGGAGTTGCTAGTGTGCACCTTGAGCTCGTATCCAGAGAAAAGACCCTCGACCTTGCCATTGCTCGTGTGGATGAACGCCGCGTGCGCGATCAGGCTCTGCGAACAAACAAAAGTGTCAGGAGGCGCTATGCCAAGATCCTTGTATTGACGGGCAAAATACGTACACCGTACTGGATGTCTGCATTCGATGCCCGTAGGTGAATGTGTTCAAATATAGTCCACGGCAAAAACAGCATGAAGAATTTGTCGAGGGTGTGCGAGAACAGCGGGAGATCCGTGCTCAGATCCTTGTATAATGTTACGCCTGTGCTGGATGGGACTGTAACCGTTATGTTGATGCGGACGGAGTCGTGCGTCGAATCGTGAGGATGGCGAGGTCCAGCCTAAATATCGGCAAGTTAAATCAGTGTTGTCTCAGCATAAGTTTATGCAGAAGACGAACCCAGATGAGAACCCCATGTTCATTTGCGTGACCCATGCGGCATGCTTTGGTGCGCTCCAGGTCTTCGGGTTTGTGGTATTGCGCCGTGACGATGACTTGGACGATTGGGGGAGACACCCTCGCCCTAATGATATTTATATGGCCAGAAACCCCGCCTCGTGAAAGGAAAAACAGCAGATCTGCGGTCATAGGTAGCTCGAATGACGTGTGCACAAGATGGGAGCCATTGGCTAGGGGCACACCCGAGGTCCATTCCGCACAGTATTGCGCACTTCCCGGCGTCTGGTATGCCTGTAAAGGAGGTGAGCATCATAATGGATGGACGGAGACCGAGATACCTGCAGACGCGGGTCCCTTGCACTATCGACGGTTTGGGAGTATTTAAAAACCGCAAGGGCCAAAACTGAACAGATAAGGAGGAAACAGATGGCACTGGGACGGAATTTACTACGACGAGTGGCGACATCGTTAGATTGTAATTCAGATGCGTCCGGTGGAAGCGCAATGGCTCCAGGAGGTTTTGATGAATCATCTACAGGGTTGGGCATGAAGAAAGATCTTGTAGGCGAAGAATCAAGAGTCGAATGAACGTGTCGGCGAAAGTGGGGAGTCAAACGCCGTGGGGCGCGTCGCTGGACAGGTGGTTTGATACCAAGGCAACCTGACCCACGGTCACTGCATCCGATGGACGGATCACTATCAGTTGCGGTAATTGTTGCGGCAATTGCAAAGCAGCAATGTCCATGGGGCTGCACAGATTGTACGGAATGCATGCGTTGACAGTGGGCGCAGAAATCTGGGATTTCGCTGCAGCGACTCGGAGTCCCGGTCTAACTATCTGATTCTCCGTCCTGGGGCCAAAACGGTTTCTTCGAGGGCGATTCCCGCTTAAATAAATAAATTTAAACTCACAAATCCCATAAATAAAGTCTGAAATAGCGAAAGCAGCTGAAAACGAAAGCTGACTGGCATTTTTGCTGGAGTAAGGTAGATATTAGAAAACCAAATCCCATCATTGAAGTGCGTTGCCAGGCGGGAAAATAACGGGAGGTGATGGCTTCTACAAGCTTCCCTGACCTGCGATGGTCCGTAGTGAGCGCGAGAAGGCGGTGATGCGTGGCGGGATCGCGGAGCGGGAAGCGGTGGCGCGCTCAGTAGGTCAATGCCAACCGAATTGGTGGAATACAAGCGCGGATAGCTCGCAAACACTGTCCTTGAACGGCGATGGCCGGTAGTGAGCGCTGGAAGGCGGCCATGGCCGGCAGGATCACAAAGTGTGGGTGGAAATGCCGCGCGTGCCGCGCGACTGCCGCGCACTGACGCGGCACTGCAGGGAAGTGCCGCGGCGGTGGCTGTGTTATTGCCGCGGCGTGAGGGGAAGTGCCGCGCAGCATATATTTCGTTCCACATGTTATCTTAGACACTCAATCATCCAGGATAAAGGTTTAATAGGTTCGATACATTGTTTGGTTCATGAAACCCCCAGTTAGAACGATGATCAGTGAAAGCCTAATCTCAGTCCCAATTTTTGACTAGAGCTGGTGTTCCAACCGGTTTCCACCCCAAACGTCACAGGACCGATGTTTCCTCCTTCATTTTGAACACAATTGATTGATATCGGGTAAGAACAGGGTGTGTTGATCTGGCGAAGCAGAGCAATGCACATGGGATTCCTGTATGCAATCAAGTTCTGTATCATAACATTCTATAACGATCTTTCTGAGTTTCCTGCTGAGCTCCATGTAAATAATGATTACCTTAGTGTCGCCGTAAATTGCAATTGGCGGCACTGAGCGATGCACCGGCAATACATGCTGCGGGGCTGTATGATTCGCAGAATTGAAATTCAGATATGTGCGGGCCATTAGTGCGGTGACCTAGTTTCAACACCTTCTGGCCATGAACCTGAGATCGTCATTGATTAACACTGCGTTGGGTCTAGAGAAGTCAAATGGCATAAATTCCATAGGGGCAAGGTTCCTATATTATCTGTCTCGCCGTAACCTCACTGCAATGTGGGAACACGGATGCACAGCACTGCAGTCGTGCAGTATCAATGGCTGCTCTCCGTTCTATCCGAGATCGATATGAGCTAGGACTTGAGGCATGCATAATAAACCAAGAATTACGGCTATATCTATATAAGAATCGAACTTGGTTTCACTGCGTTCAGACCCCCTGTAGGCACACACTGTGTCTACCGGCGTAGACAACATGTAGACAAAGCCATTTGCCTACATATGCCTACAGCATGTAGACACTGTTGGTGTATGTGAGTCTACATTGGTCTATGTATGCCTACGTTGGTCTACAGCAGTAGACCAATGTAGACGAACATAGTGGGATGTAGACCCATGTGGTATATCAAATTTGCAGCCATGATGAGTGGGGGGACCAAGGTGTGTCTACGGCTGTGGACACACTTAGGCGAAGTATGTCTACGTGACGTAGGCTGACGTAGACGAACGTAGGCGAACGTAGGCAAGGCCGTGCCGATGTCCCTTTGCCTACGGCGATTGACGCACTTTGACCCATGTAGACGAACGTAGACGAACGTAGGGAAGGGTGTGCCTACAGGGGGTCTGAACACAGTGTTTGTCTTTGACCACACAAATCGGACCGGGTTCCGAGGCTCCACATGCTGTCAACTGCTCCACAAAAGTGTCGTAATGTTGAGCTCTTCCGGCCTCTCCACGAAAATGTTGAATTCCTCCACCAAGATGTTGAGATTCCATTTATAGCTGTTGAGATTTCCGCGTGTATATGTAGCCCACGGTTCAACCTGGTTCAGCTTGGGTTCAACACGTCTCGAGGCTCAACGGTACTAGAACCATTCCACCTATCTCAGTCGCTGATTATAAATCAGATGTTGAACACTTGAGCGTGGAACTCGAACTGGTGATATGAAGGCCAAGATGAAGACACGGTGTTGAATAATGCGCACGGGATGAGCTCAGGTGCTAGACAAGTCAAATTATGATCGGTGAATGAAATAAATTTACGGTGAGGAGGCATCAACCACCTTGCCGAGCCTGCATATATCGAAAGAAGTCACCTAGATTAACAGACGAAGGCAGATGTGAATAGATTCCAAAGGCGAGTGAGGAGAATAAAACTCTTCTGTTCATGTCTAAAGATTCTAAATTAACCAAGTTGTCATTTTAAATTTTAACCATTCATATCATTGCACCATATAATGCAGAAAAATTGTATGAGAAACAGCAATTCTAATGATCAGTCAAAGCTATCAAGTATAGGCAGTGGCTGGAGGAACAAATGAAGCCCAAAATATCATGAAATTACCACAGTTGAAGTGTCTATAATTTCAAACTCACGGAAGTTCTGGTTAATACATTAAAGGAGACGCTCTGATCCTGGCAGACAGATACTTAAATAACTGCCTATAAGGCCGTGAGGAGTCAACCGAAGGTTGACGAGCGGCGTCTTCACGTGGCCCACCTACATTTGGCGTACATTGAAGGAGACTTTCAGCAAGACCCATATGGTTACTTGAATAATGATACTCCAGGTCCGTGGCATAGCACGGGCACACTGCTAGTTATATACATATGCATTTATCCGGTACGTTTCTGAACCTCGTTCCAATGTACCCCTCTGCCTCAATTAGTTCACAGTTTTTGTAGTTCTGCGGGGTATTTTAGTATGGCGCTTGGGACGTGAATCTCCATCATCGTTCGATTGAACCATCGGCCCGTTATAGGTTGGGCCGGGCTGTCAGGGATGGATTGAGAACGAAAGATTACACGGAAGAGCTGGAAACTGACCTGAAGTTCAGATTCACTCTGGTCATCCCGGTCATCGAATGCTCGGGAATATTCGCACACGGGTTCCAGTTATCTTGATGCGGTCCGACATCCAAACCCCATTGGTGATTTCCAGCCCGACCTGCCTGAAAGGATTGTTCGAAGAGACGCTCCTCGAAAATATTGAGGCATTCGTGGTCAATGTCAGCGAATCTGAACTTTGGCCTCTTCTGATACACCCATGCAATCTCGAATATTGCAGCTTGCCGATCCATGTCAGCATAGTGTTGTGGATTTAAGGGATTTGGCAGGCACGCGAACATGCTTAAATCTACGGTTCGTGACCAACTGTGTGATGGCGACAGTTGGTTCAACTGTGATTCCATACGTCTTGATATGAAGTGTTTTTGGCTATCAGTTCACTCTGTAACCTCAGCTGTTGAGTTCTCACAGTTAATCCACAACCTGAGGTGTGTCTTTCGGACAATTTAATTCAACCGTTCATTAAAAACACTGTTGTACTGTGCCGATTAAACACATCAGTGGACAATTAATTCAACATCCCCGACATTCCCGACCGATGTTTATGATCAACCAACTTCTCACATTTGCAGATTGTATTGTATGTTTGACTCCAGGAGCTGAGGTGGACTTCCCGGATACTCCGAAGTCTCACGAGGTTCTATCTTGTCCGATTCTGCAGACATGGTTCGAAATTGAACTTTGTATGTCCAAAACCTGATGTATATTGGCTTGAGGAGCACACATAGTCTGGAAGTGCTTCAGCTCTTCTTTTTTATATCCTCCAATGAGGTTCCAGTTTAAAACTGCGCGATAAGGATTAATTTGTCTTTGATCTGAATCAACCCGAGTCTAGCTATCTGCCGGTGGTGCGAAGAAGAGAAGGTTTCGTCCGAAAGTGAAAATAGATGATCCCACCTGCAATATCCAAAAATTGGGTTAGGTCATGGTCAGCAAATAACCTATATATCTTATCCTGGCATTGTGCGCACAATGCCGCATCTATAAGCTTTTTTTTGAGATATAGATTTGACAAGTGCCAATTTCTGAAGGAATCAGGTGCCTGATTCCCTCAGAAAAGGCTCTTTTCAAAAAGTTTGTGCGCCTGATTCCCTGAGAAAAGACCCTCTCCAAAAAGTTTTGTGCGCCTGATTCCATCTATAAGGCCCCAAATGGCCTCATAGACAAAAAATCATGTAAAATTCCTAGTCGTCTGACTTGCCGATCCATATAATCCCCCGGACGGCTCCCCCCCCCCATCTGTTACCCCTTTGGGCCAAGGACTAAAAACCCTGCAAGTCTCTAGCAGAGTCACAAAAATTTATGGACTATAAAGAAACTAAGGATCTAACGGTTTTTTCGCAATTTTCACTAGCAGAGTCACAAAAATCTATGGATTTTCGTAATTCGTAGTCAGATTAGCCTTAAGAGAGTCACCAAAGTTTCTAATGGTTCAGTTACAGGATTCTTCGCACTAAAAACCTTTCAAGCCTCTAGCAGAGTCACCAAAATATATGGGATCTTTGCAATCTGAAGTGTACTTGCCCACAGAGTCAGAAAAATGTAATGGTTTTTTCGCAGTTTTGAGTCACAAAACTTTACATAGAATATTCTGATGGTTTGCGCAATTGGGGATGTTTTGTCCAAGCAGAGTCACGAAAATGTATGGATTTTCTGCAGTTTATAGTCAGATTAGAGTCACAAAAGTTTTTAATGGTCCTTAGGTCCAAAAACCTTTTTTGTAGAGATTTTGAAATGAGCCGAGTTTCCAACGTAACCCCTTGATGTTATATACCGGTTTTTTTGACGCGGTAACTGTCGTGATGAGAGCCGAATATTGCGGCCAACTTCCGAGGTCGTATTCAAGGCCTAGTCTATCTGACTCAACTTGGTGTGTTTAAAGCCTGCACAGGTATCAACCGCCTTGGGAATATTTTTTCAAAGGCATTCAGACAATATGTTACCCCTCTGATGAGGGTCAAAGCTCGCGGTCATCCTATGCCTTTGGATAATTCATTGAATACCTGTTGTACTGAACGTATGTTTGAATAAAATACTGGTAGTGACCAATAACAATCTGAACATCCACACTGACATTTGTGTTGCTTCATTAACAAAACTGGTTTAATGAAATTCTTTGAAAGATTTCACTAGGACACACTCCGCTTAATGAAATTTTCACCAAGGTTGATGAAATGCTAGTCACACTCTCTCTATATGCCCTCTTAGTGAAGTGGCCGCCCTATTCTGTTGGACGCCAATATACCATAGACACCCTATTCCAGTGTACAGTGGGTGCCATATTCTAGGGGAACGCCATATTCCTTATTTAAATGGAATATTAAATATTTAAATCGACGCCATATTCCAGGGGGGACGCCATATTCCTCTGGGGAATATGCCGCCATATTCTCGGATGAGATACATAGCGCTCAAGTTTAATTGTCATTTCGAGTATGGGAGTGTTCGTACCTTGAAGAAATACGGTAGCAAGCGATCCCAAGACCATCCAGGATCGCCAGTGACTACCGCAAACCGATTATAGTCCTCGGCGGATCCGCGGGTATAGCCCATTTCGTCTGATGCCATTCAACAACGACCTGCGAAACGAAAAGAAGAGCTCACTGTGTGTGCTGCATCCTCCGAGGATGTGAGCTTAGAATGGATAAAAGATCAAATTTTGGTAGATCTTATGCGAGACGCGACTCACCACGTGGATTCCCTACATTTCTGCCATTCAAACCAGGCTGCGGGACAGTGGTGTAATCTAAATATTGTTAGGCCGCAAAGTACTAGTTGTAGTGACAGTTCAACGAACTCCATTCGTAGATATTGGGTTGAAGCAGATTGGTGACGAAGAACGGAACGATGGAGTCGATAACGCCTTCATTGCTGATACAAAACTTGTTGAGATTTATCGTAGAAGAGATTTATTTGTACTCACGAAACTCCGGCCTCTAACACCTGGAACGAACAATATTTAGACCAAGGAGGCAGTCAAAGAATCATCCCATACCAAAACTGTGAAATCAGGATTTTCCGTTAGGCGGTTTGCAACAACGTTTCCAGCGGTTCCACCTTAAGCGCGTCAAATAAAGTCGCATTGAAAAGAGAGGTCTCACCACCGACGACGACGAAGTCGTACGAGAGGCTCGGGAGCTGGGCAACATCTTCGTAGACCTTTCCAAAGCACGGAGCAAGATATACGAGGGTTACCAGTGCGTGCCGTAACATTGGAGGAGGGCGAATACCGTACGAGACACTCCCTGCACTAACTAGTCAGTTCCTTTCGGCGTGGAACCATGGGTTTGTAAGATTACGTTAAATTTGAACGGAACTCTAGACTCAATCGGAACTGAGGAAGCCTCAAGACCTTGGCTTGTGCGTTTAAAGCGGCCACCTATCACTGAGTGTGGAGAATTTCTTTCCAAAAATGGGCAAATTCGCAGTGGCAGTGATTTGGACTTACAGCTGTTTCCGAAAAGCTTGACACTCGCGATTTTTTTTGCTCTCAACCAACTTTTGATGGAAGGCTAAGGATTACTGCTTTGGGCTAGCCGAGCATAGCCGAGATGCGCCAAGCCGAGGCCATAAATGCGAACTTGCAGTCAATTATACGATTAAAACATTTTCTTGGCCAGGATCCACACACCAAACATCTTCTGTAAGTGTTCTGACCGCTTTTCGGGCAACCAGAATATTTTGAGAGCAAGTTTTGAGGTCGGCTGCGAACGGCAGCGAGAGCATTGCCGACGGCAACGGAAACACATGACTGATCGCAATGCCAAACCAGGTAATCCTTGGCACTCAATCAAAAGTTGGTTGTGAGCGAAAAAAAATGCGAGTGTCAAGCTTTTCGGAAACAGCTGTAAGACATTTCGAGATGAATCGCATGCCAAGTCACTATGGCGGTGTGAGTGTACATTTAATCGGCCGCAAGATATATAGCCGGTTTCGGACTTACCGCCCCAAAGATAGATTATTTGATGCAAAAGAGATAACGATAATCAGATCGTTTAACTTGCAGGGTAGGTAGGTAGGTAAATTACACGGCACGGTCCCGCTTAGGAACGCCGGGGCCCAGGAAGTAACTGAGTGTACAAGGGAAAACAGTGATTCCCGCAAGTTTCTGACCTGAACGTCTGCGTCACCTCGTGACTGGGAACATTCCGCACGCCAATTCAACACTCATTATGAGAATTCCTGGTTCCCCAACATTCGTTCCCGCGATTTTGCGGGAATGATTTCTCTTACAAAAAAAATGCCCCCCAAAATTCCTTCCAAATTGCGGGAAGAAATTTTGGGGAAGAAATTTTTGAAAGGGATATTTTTTTTTTTCGCAAGAGAAATCCTTCCCGTAATTTTGCGGGAACGAGGAATTCTCATAATGAGTGTTGAACTGGGGGCGGAATAGTCCTAGGTGTCTTTGACTTCATTACAATGTACAAGTCCAGGTCCGTCTCCTCATCTCTTGACTCTTCCCTATGTATCTCATTCCACGAACCGGCGCCGGTTCCTGTTTTTGCCCATTCGACGCGATTTTGAAGGGTGGGTCGACCTTATTTTTATTCAGTGCAGTGGGTCTCCTAGATAAATTGTGCGCAACCTGCTTTTGAACAGTTTGGTCGACATTATTCAGTGCAGTGGGTCTCCTAGATAAATTTTGTGCAATCTGCTTTTGAACAGTTTGGTCGACATTATTCAGTGCAGTGGGTCTCCTAGATAAATTGTGCGCAACCTGCTTTTGAACAGTTTGGTCGACATTATTCAGTGCAGTGGGTCTCCTAGATAAATTTTGTACAATCTGCTTTTGAACAGTTTGGTCGACATTATTCAGTGCAGTGGGTCTCCTAGATAAATTGTGTGCAGCCTACTTTTGAACAGTTGGATGTGAGCAGGGCTAAGATGCAACATGTCCTTCCTCTATGGTGATATACTAGGAGGAGGGGGGAGGGGCAGTGGGGGTGACCAGGCAGTGCAGAGCCCTACTCACATCCAATTGTTCAAAAGTAGGTTGCACACAATTTATCTAGGAGACCCACTGCACTGAATAAAAATAAGGTCGACCCACTGTTCAAAATCGCGTCGAATGGGCAAAAACAGGAACCGGTGCCGGTTCGTGGGATGAGATACATACTTGAGCGTTTTTCAAAAGAACGGCTGCAGTTCCGCCGTAAGGTGTATTTGCGTCAAACAACGACTCGGCGGGTGTGCAGTATTTGACCCCATCGCAGCAACTGGCGGTGGGGCGTTTGCTGGTTCGTGAAAGTGAAAGTAATGTTTGCTTACTAGCAGCCTCGTTCATCATTTCTTTTGTCCCTCGATGCTGTACTTACACAGCTCACAGCAGTGGTTGCGAAATTCCAGAAGCTCGGCGCTCAACAGCTGATGTCTATTTCAGGTCCTTCTTAAATCCCATGAAAGCTGTGAGTCCGGCGCTTATCCTTTTCTTCTTCCTTCCACCACCATCGAGGACCATCCATGGACAGCGAACACTACCAAGAGCCCGAGTTCACCTCGGACGCGACCTCTGGGAATCCTGAAATCGCATCGTGAGTGCTTCTGTCGTCCAAGTGGATCGTGTCTGACGCCGTCTAATCTAGGTATGGCGGTGCCATTTTTTCTCGCTCGCATGATTTCGCTGTGGCTTGTGGTACCTTCACAAGTATTACTAACAATCAGACCATTGCTCCATCTGTGCCCCATGGTATGCGTCTACAACAAATCTGGCAAGAATACGCTGCATATTATCCAGATTTTCGCAGGATTCCAGTGGGTGACATAGACCTCCTGCGCGAAATACGGTTGGAAAATACGGGTATTACCGATTACGGACGTGAACGGCCGCGCGTGAGACGTGTGTATACCGCGAAAATAGAGGATCGAAAGTCGAACGTGACTGTCGCCATATATCAAGGGGAGGGTGCTCAAGAGGTGTGGTATATTATTATTCTCGCTGGATTCTCTCACTATCCGTCGCAGGAATGGCGGGAGGACATGGAACGCTACTCGCGGCTTCGGTACGGAAAAAGTATGCTCCGCACTCATAACTTTGCCTTTGTAGGCATCCGAATCTGGTTCAGCTATGCCGTTTCGCAAATTCGTCAACGATGCATGCTGCGGTGTTCAATGACGGTGCGCCGCCGTATTTTATAAGAGGAGTCACTGATTTAGCCGGTCACATTAGATCTGATACGGCTGGAGCATTTTCTCAAACTGTATCACCATTCACCTATCGTCACTGTGTATATCTACGGATCCTGTGTATGTCTTCATGATCCCTAACTGCCAAATTTCTTATTTTACCTCCAGAATACAGAGTTCCAAGTATGAATACTCAACCCTGTGCCAGTCAGTTCATTGACATCGTCTTAGGAGGCGAAAGACTATTTCCGCTCAGCCTTTCAACATATCTTGGTGAGTCCGACTACCTGGATGGGACCTGCCTACTTAAGAATGACTCCAGTACGAACACAACTGCACATCTTGGATACGTCGCTCAACTGGCCGCCTCTGCACGGACCTCATACCTAGCAACACCTTCCTCTGGAATTCCGATGTTGATGGGATAACCCACCCCCAGGGAATCACTTCCTTAGACATCCCAGACCAGGAGGCTATGGCCATCGACTCTCTGACTCTGGACCAGTATCACAAAATATGCTTTTGCTATCTATCAAAGTGGCGAAACATCACCGTATCCACCGATGTGACAGTAAATGTGGGTGTGATAATTGCCTGTTCTTTGAGTGATCAGCTGGAACACGCCGTTGAGATTGTGTCGTTGCCGGATGTGGAGGTTGAATGCGGTGATTGGGGTCGAGCAGCCGGAGAGGTCATGGCGGATGGCTGGACCCGGTAATTCATCCTGTTTTGTTTGGAAGGGGATCTATTCTAACATGTTTACCCAAGTTTTAGCTCCGGCGATGTATTGAACAAAGCTCTCAGGGCAAACATGTGGTGCTATCCTCCCTGGCACTCTTGGCTCACTCAAGCAAATCATATTTTCAGCCGCCTCGGAATCACATCCAATTTTGAGAATTATTGTACGTTTGAAACCCGTGGTTGGTCGAACTTTTGCAGTAACCTCCTTAACTAGTTGTTGTGGACCGTATCGATTTTGAAATTCAAATATCGGCGACTACGCAAGACGGCCCCTCAGGCTACCTATTTGTTTGCCCAGCAAAGGACTTCCAAAAGAGGCCATCGTCATTCAGATGGCCAGACTTTCCGGCTTATTGGTCCCTTGACCCAACGGGTCGTGAACATCTCACCACGGAGGAGGCAACACAGCTGGGATTTCCTTCCATCCAATTGAGTGCGAAGGTGGGGGAGTGGCATTGGGATACAAGCGTATACGCTGGACTGCGCCAATTCCACCAAGGCAAAGGGTTTGATCCAGATAGCCAGGACGTCGCGCGCCATCTGGGCTACCCACTTTATCAAATATCCGATGAGGTGGATCCACTATTTGCCCACAGTGAGCCCCACAACCCGTGAAAATTGAATTTGTTATTTCTGATAAAATAATTAGTAGATCCCGATGATTGTCGAACCGAGGCATCCGATCTCTACGAGGATATACCCCCGATGCTCTTCCTCATGTAATGTGGGGTTGCATCCTAAATCTTCCAAAGGATGTATGATACGGACTTGTGTTCTGTGGAGTACTCAGCCGAGATTTCATTACTGTATCCAACCGGTGTTCGTTAAACTTGAAACATTCGAATGCTAGGATAATCCCCACCGTAAGTTGCTCCATTGTGGTAGAATTCACGGCACGAGCTAGGTAGCGGATCGCAAAGACTGCTGACCGCTGGAAATTCACGAGATTGAATGGCCATGCGTTGCGGCTCGCACCCACTAACGAGTGTTGTTCGCGCGAATGAACGAGGATGAACTTGGGAAACGAATTTTATTGGCGATACATGGCACGACGGTATCGAATGAAGGGGGAAATCCATAATCCGTAGCGAAGAAATCCTCCACCGGGATGAACTCTGGAGGAGCAATGCGACGCCGTGGACCATCCCTGTATTCGTTCCACAGACACTCCGCATGTGAGATGGCAGGCTAATCGAACCTAGCAAACACCGAGACGGCAGAAAGGGAAGAGACAGAGAAAAAAAGAAACAACAGACGATGCAGACATAACGGCCCCTCACATCCGTGCATGGGCAAGTAGATAGGAGAGCAGACAGAAAAGAAAGAAGGAAGAATTCGTCCACACGTCCTGCGCCACGACTGGGAGACAGAAGAAGGGCCGGATGGGGGTGAAGTAGGGTTCATATGTGGCGTCCGCCCGCATCACCGCCGCGTGTCTGCATCCCTGCGTCGCACTCTCGCGCGCGTGCAGCGTGGATCCCGGGTGTGCCAGCAGAGCCACTAGCGCACAGGTCGCAATCCCTCCCACAAATGAAACGAACCAGATCTCTCCCAACGGAAACGCATGAAACTGTCACCTGCTTAGCTTGGCTTAAACCAAACGTGTTTTTGCGAGAAGTTTTCTTAAACCGTTAAACCGGTTTAAGCCGGTTCAACCCTACTACAAATACTACAAATTCCTAGCCTACTGCCCACCAATGAAATTAAACCGATTCAACTTATTCAACTGTTTAACCCGTCCACTCCAATTAAGCCGCCGAGTTAAGCCATCGAGCTGATTAAACCCATTGAGCGGATCATGTCGAAGTTGTCGCAAAGAATGGCACGATGGAGGTGGAATATACATCAGGGTGTCAGCGTTGACCTGAAGTTGAAACACTGCGGTGGCCGAAGGATTTTTGGACCAAAAACATGACGTCCAAACATGTCTCTCCTTTTGGCCACTTTTTTTGGCCCCTTTGGAACATGAGCTGAAACCGATGGATTTTTCATCCTCTGTTTGTACCCTTAAAATGATGCCTCTTCATGTTCAAAGTCCAGCAGAAATATACATTATTTTTGGTGGCGTTTTTCATGCAAGAAAAAACGTTAGTTTGGGAATCAAACAGCGAGATTTGCTTTGTTCTCTCCCTGTTTCGGCATCGAAAACTCTTGTCAAAAATAATCAATTTTTGGATGTATTTTTGGGACGCAAATAGACGTCATGTTCGGGGTCGAATTTGGTGTAGAAAATAGGCCTAAGAAGGAATCTTTTGGGATTGATTTTACGTCACATGTGAAACATATTCCCAAACAGGAAAACATGTTTGGATGCCATGTTTTGGTCCCAAAAATGCTTCGGCCTCCGCTGTGAAATAGGGAGATTGACGTCAACTGTCTATCGAGAGACTAACTTGAATATACTTTACGCAAACACACACCACATCAATTCTAAACCGAAAAAAAATCCCAGATGTTCTTCAGAACGGGAGGACTGAAGAACGTGCGGGATCCAACCCAGTTGCTTTGGCCTTGAAGGTGGAAATTCCAGTGGCATAACACGACTCGAGGGATGACGACTCGGAGGATGGTGCGGACAGCATATGGAGATGGAACACTATGTACTGATGCTGGGAGACTGGGGAACGAGAGGGGAGCACTGGTATTACGGTGTCTTTGCATGGGGAGAACAGAGAAGATGAAGTGAGAGAGAAAGACGAGTAAGGCCATAAGGTCACGGTGGCATCAAACAATGTGGCCACAAAGGTTGAACAAAGAAGCCAAACAAATACGACGCAACGTGGCCTTTGAGCTTGTCTAAAACCACCATGTCCATCAAGTTGTTGCCACCACCTATCCTACTCAGCCATATCTTTTCATCAACCACTGACCTGTATTTCGATTTTCAGTCTTTTCAGAGTGGTCATGTCGTCCTCCGGCAGCTGCCCATACCGTGCCACCACCTTTGGCATGCCGTCTCCTGCAGCTCCCTGCGTAAACACGGTGTACTCAGAGTTCAGAGTGCGCCACACCTATATCGACCTCGGGCCGGTAGCTTCCTGCAGATCTTCGACTCAGCGTGACCATGGCAGTTTAATCAGCTTAAAATGTGGTTAAACGGTTGAATTGGTGTAACTGGTTTAAAGGGGTGAAACGGCTCAATTATTTTAAGGACATTGAATCGGTTTAATTAGTTCAATAGCATGGTGGTGGTGAGTACCATAGGATTTTATAGCAGTAGCAGGGTTAAACTGGCTTAAACCCGTTTAACGGTTTAAGAAAACTTCCCGCAAAAACACGCTTGGTTTAAGCCAAGCTAAGTAGGATTTATCATGAAATAATCACAGGAAACGCGAGCAAGAAAAGAAACGTGAAGAAAGGGAAGAATCGTGAGAGCACTCAGCCAATATCGCCAGGTGATGCGCCGCGGTGCCCTTCCCTGGCGCGAGTGCGTGCGCGGCCATGTACAGCGCGCGCCGTCGCGTAGTTCGGCCGGGGCTCGAACTAAATTTGGCAGTGCGCGTGCGCCTTTTTGGGAGCGGAGCTGTGCGGGTATATCCGTGGTTAGCTTGTGTTAACTTTGCAAAAGACGCAGCGAGAGGGGGAACGTGGGGCGTCGAGCAAAGGGAAGAGAAGGGAAGGAAAGGGCGTAGGGAGAAGGAAATAGGGGACAAGGAAGAGAAAACACACCTTTACCCCCGCATTCGGCGGGACCTTGTACTGCTCCCGGTAGCGCGCGATACCGCCGAGGCAGATGAGCGCCTTGCAGAGCACGAAGCGCGCGGCGGGCTTGCCGACGTCCACTCCCCCTTCTGCCGTTGCGCTGGCCGGCGGGAACCGAGGCGACTCGCCCGGTCCTAGGTCCCCCCTCCTCCGCCTCCTCCCCCATCGTCTTCAGCACCCCCGGCTCCAGCAGCTCCAGCGACAGAGATCAACTCAGGCAGCAACACCGCCAACGCGCCCATGGCATCAGGGTAAGAGAAAATGAGCGTAGGCACGCCGGATGCAGAGGACGAGCGCGTGCCAGAAGCCTTCCTCGTCTGCGAGGAACTGCCGAAAGCGCTGGAGGAGTTTGCGCGCTAGTCCGTTGGTATTCGTATTCGCACCCGTACTGTGTTAGTGCAGCTGAGGGAGCGCCGGCATAGACTAAGGAATATCCAGGACGAATGCGTTTGAATCTCAGAAGCTGCGTGCCTAGCTGAAATCCTCTGAAATCCCCGCCACGTACAATGAGCAGTGGCAGTGAGCACCAGAGTCAATTCCCCAATGGCAAGCGGTGGCGGGCTGGGCGTGGGCGCAGCCCAACATGCTCCGCTCCGGTGGGCCGCTTGACGCTGGGTAGAGCGAGGCGTGGGCCGCCATCGGTAAGCGTCAAGTTCAGAACGCGACTTGGACAAGTTGGAGACGGAGGTCAAGGGATGCACGTGAGTATTGCAGTTTTGAGGTGCTGCCAGTGACCACACGAATGACTTGCATCTACACGACTCCCACCTGAGAACTGGCTCGGAACGCAGTATCCTCGGAGGCGGTAGACTACGCGGGTCGAAACAAGATGCTGGTATGCCACATCGACTGGAAAGAGCTGGAAAGGAGCGGGGTTCCTTTTTTTTGGGCCTTTCTGGCGGTTTTTTTTTTCAAGCATTACCCCGTGATTTCGGGATTCTTTTTGGAGGATTCCTGCCTTGCCAACAGCTAGCGCTGTCCGGTACACCGCACTCGGTCCCGGACTCCCGTCCAGCTGCATCTCTTCAATGGCCCTTGCTAACAATCATGGATTTCTGGATCTCGCCGTCCAGAGCCGTCTCGTGACAATTCTGGATCTCTACGGCCTGAGACCTTTCGCAATATTCCTTTGAATCTCCAACCGTCTACATATTAAGTTGACAACTTTGGATCTCTACCAAACTCCTGGTCCTCGCGCCCCGATGTCGGATATTCCTGCTGTATTTACCTTGACCTGTTTGCTGTCAAAGAATTATTTATCTGGAATATCCGCTGCCGCCTTGACTTGCATCGCCGTCGATGTATCCCAGCCGACTGCAGAGTTACAGATTCTCCTCCGTATGGATTTACACCAGAGACACTAACAACTGTAGAGAATCTATTCCCGGATTTCTGACGAGTTCTCGAGACTTTCCTGGATCGCATGCTCGACCTGGACCTTTCGATCAACAGCTCTACATCTGGGTCTCTACAACTCACGCCTCACGCTGCCAGTGCTACTTATATCAGACAGACGCGCGCAACCCCAAATCGATCTCGAAGGGAGCGCTACCCGAATTTAAGCGTTGCTGGGCCGATTTAAACTCCCTACTCGGCGAGATCTTCAGATCGAGCGTTCTTCACATTCACCCGTGTTTCAATATACTCCGGATCTTGATCTGCTCGGCTGGCACATGGGATAAAGTTGAACGCAGCGCCTTTTGGTAGTAGGATCTTGGCTTCAACTCAATTAACTAGGCAACTCCACCCGTGCAGGTATATTCCCAACATAGCTCGGTAGCCTCTGCACACCCGGAAGCGGAGCGACATGTACAACCGCAGAACTCGGTTACCACTTTCCTGTTCTTGCTTTTGGTCAACTCGTATACTGATGTGTAGACGAATTCCTGAGCATGTATCGGGACGTTCCTGGGCGTCAATTATATTTCTGCTCGCTGGACCTGGACGGTTCGATTAGCAGGTCCAGACCTGGGTCTTTGCAACTCACGCATCACGCTGCCAGTGTTGCTTATCAGACGCGCGCTACACCGATTTAAACTTACCCCTCGGCGAAATCCGCTGTCCGACTGTGCTTCTTGTTTTACATTTACACCCGATCTATCTGGGCCCCTTTCCCTCATCTATCTCCAATCTGGGCTGAATTTGAACCCAGTATTCATAATTCGGTGGGTTGGTTTTGATTTCAAGTCAATTCCTCTCCAACTACTGAAGTAACTCCACCCATGCAGGTATATTCTCAACAAGACTCGGTAGCGTCGTGGCGCATCCGCAGACCTGGCGGAGCGCTCGTTTGCATTCGTGTGGATTACTGTTTATGTATTCTTCATCTTGGTCAAACTCGCGAACTGACGTGCAGGCGACTCTTGTCCAGGGTTTCTCAGGACGTTCCTGGGCCTCAATTATCTTTCCGCTCGCTGGACCTGGACTGTTGGATTAATAGGTTCAGACCTAGGGCTCTACAACTCGCGCCTAACGCTGTCGGTGCTACCCCACTATCAGACGCGCACTACCCCAAATTCAATCTCGAAGAGAGCGCTACCCAAATTTAGGAGTTGCTGCTCTGATTTGAACTTACCAGTCGGCGAAATCCTCAGACCGACATTCTTGGCATTCCCTCGCGGTTAAATTTGCTCTGGATCTTGATCAACCTAGGCTCTGGGCTGGATTTGAACCTATTGTGGGAGTTGTTTTTGATTCCCAACTCAATTCCCCTCGAACTGCTTGGTAACTCCATCCGTGCAGATCTATTTTCAGCGGGGCTCGGTAGCCTCTGCCCACCCGGAAGCAGAGCGATACACCCCACTGACTTCGTTCGTTCGTATTCCTCTGGGTTACGGTTTTTATATTCATTATCTTGGTCAACTCGCGAACTGACGCACCTTTATTCAGTTTGTTGCGCTGGAGGGTAAGCCATGATCACTTCATTTGATGTTCGGAAGGTTGTTCGTTAGTATCCAACTAGTGAGCTTACACTGGTGCAGATTCATCCCCAGCGCGGCTTGGTGACGCCGAACGCGGTGCCTTCGAATTGTACAACAACGATTCGAGCTCGCGCCATCGCCTGTCTTTCGGAGTCTTTTTTATCTATTCCGATCAGTTACTTTTCGTCTTCAACTCACCTCTTATGCGCGTCTGTATTCTCGAACGGATATCCTCACCAAGGCTCGGTGTCTGAATCCATTACGACAGACGGTAATATCAGCCAGCAGACATCGTTCTTTCGGCTCGGGCCAGAGCTATGGCTCTTCGATGGGCCGATGTTTTCTCTGTTTCTTTTCCAGGCCACGAGACTGACTGGCGCGCACTCCGCCCCTCAATTTGATGATAATCGATTGATGTATTGACTCGGTATTCAGATCCGTCGGCGAGTTGCTTTTCATTAATTGGTGTGCATACCGCGGCAGAGACACCTTAGTCATATCTAGGGTGCGCCAGGGGAGGGTGTTGCAATAATTTAGTGTGAAGCCAGGTTATCCAATCAACCCCAAATTTTGGAGATGGGTTCTACCCCTCTGATACACATTTTTCATCGATGGCCACCCACCAGATTCCTTGCATAAACTTCATGAAGAATAAAATCCTGGCAGGCAATTTCAAACAGGTGGCTGGTGAAACAGGCCTAGCACGTCCCGACTTGATCCCCTCAAAAAGTGCCTTGCCCGTTAGTTTTGGCCAAATCTACACATATAGCTGGTTCATTTGGGTGTCCAAATGAACCACACAGATAGCTAGTTACCGGTGGCTATGCCAGACACAGCCATCCGTTTTGTACCACGAGACGGAGCGGCAAATCTATAGGAACGAGCAGGCACCGTATCTATGTACAACACGTCAAGGCAGGCTCTAGCCTCGACAGCGTGAACGTGACATCCCCTGACGGCTCCTCGGCGCACACGCATGGTGTCTATGTGGACTGCCGAGGATCATTTTCACTGTAAAAAATCCCTTTTGTAAGCACAACCCCCTGGAAGGACTTGGCTCTCGCGCGTGGAGCAGCCGAGACGTTCGTGAAATTCTGCCAAGGTTTAGGGTGAAAATCAGTAATAGAAGCCCACGCAAGTGATTGTTTAAACACTCCCCCGAAATCAATTTCTCCAACAGATGAGACCTGGGCTGGTTGCGTGTCGTTGGCGCGTCGAATCTGTTTAAACGTGGCAGATCCACGTGAGCGCGTTGCCATCAGCACAGCCACATATGCGCTTGACTTCTTCCTTGACCCTCGCCGACTAGGTTCGAATCTTATTCCAGTGTGAGCTGGTAATGTCCAGAGAATCTTTTTGTATACAGTCCTAACATCCTCTATAGCATTGTCATGCCACGATTCTGTTGGAAATGCGGTGCCCCGCCAACGAATCCGCTGGCGCTTCACCCTGACCCGTCAAGCACGAATCCTTCGCTAGATTTAACTCCGCTACTCACAACCAATGATGTTCCCCGGATTCAGAGGTTCCAGTTATCCAGGATATTGTTTCAGAAGGTCAAAAATGGTTGGATACTTTGGATGTGCAGATCGAGGCTTTGCATACCAGCATTGCGGAGCTACTTCGAATGCGCGACGGGAAGGCAGAACATGTTCGCCAGCATCGCGCTATAATATCTCCTATCCGCCGCGTGCCACAGGAGTTGGTCTGCAAAATACTTGCTTTAACGTTATCGCGTGACAAGCGCGACGAAAACAGAGCTCTGCAGCCTCGGTATCTTGGCCATATTTGTCGATCTTGGAGGCATGCGGCGCTCTCATTTGGTTCATTGTGGTCTTCCATTACCATCCCCTCGTCACTTTCTTCCAACGACAGTCGCATTTTGGCTGCAACTGAAGCGCAACTCCTCCGAACGGGTAATGCATCGCTGGATATGGGTTGGTTCGACGTCCAAGATGATATCAATCCGCGCTTGTTGGATATAGTCCTTCCCCACTGCAGTCGCTGGCGTAGGTTGTGCATCCACGTTACCCCTCTGTACGAGGAACCTCAGCTCAGCTGGTTGTATCCCGTTGATGGCCGTCTTCACCGACTGGAACAATTGGAAGTCATCAGCACCCGCGATACTTTCATTCCGGATGTGTTTTTAAATGCTCCAAAATTGCGTGAAGTCATTCTGACTGACGAGATCATATATCCGCACCGGCATCGCGGGACCTATCCTGCAGCGGTTCATCTCACCTACCTCAGTGCTGCCCCCAATCTCTTGGAATGTGTAGCGGGTATCACAACCTTCGACGACTTCCATCCCGGTTACAGTCTGGATCCCACGGTCGTAACCCCTTGCCTTCGCCGCCTCTGCGTAGAGGAAGACAGATTTCTTCTTCATCTCACAGCACCATTACTCGAGGAACTATCGTCGGAGTGGTTTGAGCCACCCAACCTCTTGTCTTTTCTCCAGCGTTCGTCGTGTTCGCTAAAAAAGCTGGCTCTAATTCGCTGCAGACTCCCTGACGACATCATAACTGTTCTCCGTAACAGTCCGAGCGTCACAGAGTTGCTACTCGTCATGGAATACGACGAAGACGAGGGCGACGAGGACACGTTTGACCAGGACCAGATCGCCTTGTTTAGCGCCATGCAAATATTCGGCACTCCTGCCGGCCTCTGCCCCAATCTCACATCATTGGTATTCGGATACGCCACAAGCATTTCTGCTTGGGACCTCTTCTTCGCCATGGCTCAGTCCCATTTCGCACGCCACTTGACGCATCTTAGGATTTTCAATGCTGGAGATTTAGACGTTCCTCCACCGGACAATCTGTTGACTCAGACAAGGGACTGGTCGGCCGCTTCGCGGCCTCCCATCCCTTTTCGTGAAAGTTATTCACTCTTCAAGGTTAACACTGCCACTAGCCAAATCTATGGTCGACTTGGTTGAATTGACTTGGCTATTCACTGCGCATGGTCTGGTATATTTCTGTTCTCCCTTCGAATGTAATTTCAATTCTGTCGAAGGTGTTCCAAATCCAGGGAAGATCGCTAATGAGTTGACATTTTATACAGCAACGAAAACTGGACTGGAGTTTATCCGTCTAGTTACTGACTTTGTTTAATTGAAGCTGGTTTCTTTTTGTGAGACACTGAAGTTTTCATGAATTTCATGAGGTTTTCGGTAGTTTGGCCTGTACTTTACTTCATCACTGCTAAATTCTAATTTGCCAATACTCCAAAGCGGACTGATAATTGGCATTAGCGCCAGTTTGGCGCTTGAGGAAAGTTTAACGCTGATAACCCGGGCAAAGTGGAGTTTGGCATTGTGTACACTTTTATAGGCGCCCGCGCGCTTAAAGATGATCATCGGGCCAAAAGGCCCGAGGAAGCGCCGTTTATTGAGCGCTTCCAAAGGTCTGGACCCAGCGCTTCCAAAGCCTCGGGCCTGATCTCCCAAAAGCGGAGTTTAAAAGGCTTCGGACGGACAGAGACGATTTTATAAAGAGAGAGATAAATGGACTCCGAAACCAAGGATTAGATGTCGCCTTGCTGGATCATCATGAAACCTTGCGGCTCAAGCGTTCGTTCGGTACTGAACATGTATTTTCTTTCTCTAATTATTAAGAGTGAACGAGCCTATGTACGGAGACCGCAAACCCTGATGTAATATTGGAACAGTATTTTTCATAATGTACACTTTCTAAAAAGCATGTACTCTACTGAACAGCTCGGGCGCAGAGCAAGACCACCGCCAGTGCAGACAGCGCATGCACCAAGACCGGCACCCCAGTGCACAGAACCGCAAGAACGATTATTCGTTCCGGCGACGTGCGAAAAGCAAAAAGCGGGCGGGGATAAATGAGCATCGAGGAGGATACGGGTAGGTCCGCGTAGCGCATATATCGGTCTCCCGCACCTCCAGCGCAGCTTGGGTTAGGGCTACTCGACCAACCTGGTCGAACCCCTCGGCCAACCTCGGCCAACCTCAGCAGACCTCGGTCCAAGTTGGCTGAGGGGCCATCAAAATGTAGTGCTTCATCGGTGGTGGAGTTGTCGGCGCACTCAGCTTCCGAATGAATTTCTTCAATCTGAGGGGAGTTCGTCAACTCAGAGACACGTAAAGAGGTAGAAGACACAGGGGATAGAATGGGCGCGACTTCAGGTTGTAGCGAACTCAAGGCACTAGGAGTGTCTTGCAGGAACGCGGCCTGGACAGCGGGCGTTGGAGGTTAAATAATATGGTAGAACGGCACCGGATATGAAAGCGAACGACTCGAAATCACAAGTGGTGGAGAAGACACAGTTGGCGGTAAAATCTGGGCAGCAGGCTCGGGGGAGTTCCTGATGTCGTTCCAAAGGTCAGGGAAGAGCGCATCCGGATCGAAGTAACCGTACAGAATGCCTAGCGAGTCAGCCAGAGAAATAGGATTTGAACGCGTACGTTGGGTCTCGGGAACGCCCAAGGTAAACTGAAAGGCTGCGGAGCGTCGACAGCACGCAAATCAGGGGCTGCTGGGGAAACTCCATGGGCCATGGCCAGGAAATCAAACCTAAAACACGCCGAATCCTTCGATAAAAGTGCGAACGAGAGTCAGTGAATAACTGGAGGGGAAGAATCACGCACCAGAGTATGATGGCGAAGAATTGCCGAGTCTGCCGAGAAAGAATCGATGTCTTTCACCGTGCGCCGCTGGGCGGCACAGGGTAACAATCGAAACCCTCGGGAATTGAATACACGCGCCTGGAGGATGACTGGAGCAACGTTCAAGGAGCAATACTAAAATAGTGGTAGAGATATGAGCTTCGTCAAAGAATATATGGAACGTCGCCCGCACCAAAAATGTGGCACCAGCGGTGCGCAAAAGGGAAAATAATCACGGCGGAGCCGCGTCTCCACTGCCTACACGATACGAGATGCCCGAGGGGAGAAGACGATAGTGTACTTGCAGGCACATGAGCTCGAATGAATATTCGCGGCACATAACGGCTGACAATGGACAGACGAAACTGGCCGACAGAAGAGTTAGTAGACATACATCACGGCGCGGTATCGAGATAGTCGGGCCGACGGGTCAACGTCGAGAAGTACACCCTGAACTCGGCGTTGGAAATATGGTCGGGAAACACCCTGTCTACGTTAACCAGTGGAATAAGTATCCGCAGAGCTGCACCATATACACGGAGACGTACCACAAATAAGCGACGCCGGGAAGATTGCTGAGCACCTGCGACATGGGAAGAAAACTGCCCTGCGCTCGCTCGAGTCCGAGCGGGCGGTACATGTTTCTATGTCTGGGCGGCATGGAGGACGTGTGGGTGGGGCGGAAACACCCTAACCAATTAATGACCGCAATGACCATGATAATGGAAGAACTTTAGACGCATCATGCTTCTCCGCCAAATGTGCTGGTCCGGTAGTCGGGCACTGTGCGTGCCAGAAGTAAATCAACCCGGGCGCAGAAGACTGGTAAAACTGCAATATTTGAGATGGCGTGAGCGTCTAGGCGTTAAACGCGCCGCAGAATACAATGAATGAATCAGGGTCCGGTGTATTGCAGAAGCGCGCCACGACGCGTTGACAGCTAGAGATAAAGCAACAGGGGTGGGCCGTGTGTTTATATTTGAGCCCACACAGCGAGAGAGTGGCGCTGGGGGAGTCCTGGATGGGGGTCAGGCCGAGCATGAACGAGGACGATGGAGGCAAAAAGATAGGCTAGGATTGATCCAGTGATCGACACAGCCACCCCGAATCTTGCTAATGACTACGCCGGTGGATCCCACCTCATAAGCCATTCGACCTCTAACACATTGCACGAACTAATCTCTAACCGTCTTTGACCTGGCGCCTTTGAATCCGCCGACCTGGACTTCCATGCCCGCACTGTCATCGTCGCCACGGAGTGTCGCTCGCTTACTGTATCGCTTGAGTTCACTGCTGCCAACATTCTCCAATTCGTAGAGCGGGGACGTGCCATACGAAGACACTGGGGGAAGGCGGGCGAGAGTACGTCTTTTTTGCCCTTCTATGTCCCTGATCTCGTCTCCGCCCCTTCCCCCCGCCCGTGCCGCCACCCTGCTTCTTCCCCGCGTTTCACATCTCCCTCACCATCACCCTGTCCCTTCGACCTGCTCATCGCCGTTTCCGATCTATCTCATCCATCTTGCATCCCGCATCATCCCCTTGCCTGTCCCCCATCCTTACCCAAACACCCATTCTCTTTCGTCCGTCATTTCTGGCTCTTCGGACGGGTCGGCTTCGTTTCTGAAGCCCGTTTTCTGCCACTGATAGAGGTGTGTCGTCCTCGATACATCTCAACGCATTGATTACAGCTGCCCTTTTCTCTAGGTACTTTGAGCTTCACCTACGGTATCACTGCATCCAATCCCCCGCTCTCTCTACGAGCCCGAATACGAGCCCGCTACATGCTGCCAAATGTACTCCGCCTCCGCAACGTCACCCATATGTGTTTTAGCCTCCCCTAGGCCCTATGAGCTTCCTACTCTCGACACCACGCCACCACACACCTGATACCTCTCCCGCACCACCACCCCCTGCGACCGTCTCCACTGCAAACCCCTCGGAGGTCAGGCCTCGAGCGTGGAGTCAGGATGCGGCCATTCGTGATCTCCAATGCACGATGCACGCTGACATGTGTATCCTCAATATGAAGCGCACACCGCCAGCGTGCCCCGCAGCTGCGGCGGCTATTTTTCATCCCCCTCTGCATCGCAGGCAGATCGTGCGAAGGCCGCCATCATCGCTCGCCGCTCCCCGCAGTCAATACCACCTTGCACGCCCCACAGCGCGCTCCGCAGCCGTTTTCCCATCGCGCCGCCGCCTCCATTGTCGTCCACCACCTCAGCATTCCTTTCCCGTCGCCGGTTTCGCTTTTGTCCCCCTCATCATGTGCTCCCAGTTTTCCTCCCGCAGTACAACCACCGATCGAAAGCGCGTCCTGCCTGCGCGCCTTGCTGCAACTGTCCGCGCGGCCTCGACTCCGTTGGCGCCCCACGACTGCCACGCACGCTGCGCATTGCGGCCATATCTCGATTCCAGATCCGCGTT